>JANHFJ010010205.1:12670-24002 GCA_032468195.1 Cerberus rynchops
ATTCTGAAACTTACACGGGAAAAGACCCAAATAGACCTAGACCTGCATACCTACACCCGTGAAAATCTACGAAAACAAATATATATATATAAAGAGAGAGAGAGAGATTAAAGCAATTTTCAGTTGCATATTTCATTTTCCTACTTTGTAATTGGAATGTGTCAAACATTCAGTGTTGCTGCAATCTGATTTCCAAAATGCCCCATTTATCTCCACAATATTCTAATGGTGACTCATCTATTTTTGCACTGGATTTTCAGACTGAAAGCAGTTTCTGATGTTATAGACATAATAGTGTCATGAAGCATCTTAATACTACATGGTTCTGAACCATCTACTTGTAGAAATACACGACTCATCTCTAGAACATTGTGATTGGCTATTCTAGAATATTTTGCATATAAGATCCAACAATTTTCAATTCCTTCTAGAAAGGAAGAAATAATTCCTTTTCCACTCTGCAGAAACTTTTCTCCAATCATCCTTTTTTATATAAATGGCCATTAGATCTCTAAATAAGATACAGGGGCATTATAACTTCAATAAGAATTTTCTTTGTGAATATATTTAAGGTAACTTTATCAAAGATAAAAAACACCTCAATGCTAGACAATTATTTGCTTACCAAGTCGAAGACATTGCCGTAAAATTCCACCAGATGACATATTTTTTTCTGACTCAATTTCAGTAAATCCAAGAGAACTTGCAAAGATCAATACATCCACCAGGCTAATTAACCTTTGAAGGAATGCAATGGAAGCTTCTACTGATAATCCTTGAGTTGGCTCAATGCTTTCCAATTCATGCTGGAGAATGGAAAATGATTTATTTTTATATACCTTCCTAAATTACCATACTCTAATGTATATTATGGTTGTGTATCAAGTAGATCTCACTTAGCAACTGCTTCAGGCAGCAACTATTTGAAGCTACAACGATAACAAAGCAGGGGTATCAAACTACTAAAGGCTCTAATGGGAAACCCTAATATATTCCCTATTGTGTGCTTCCTGATTTTCTTGTAATCATTTCCTCTCCAATAAATATAAATTCAAACATTAATTCCTTTTTTGCTAGTTATCTCAGCACTAGGGTAAGCACTCCAAAGGCTGAGGCAGTGGGGAAAAGGGGAAGCTAAAATTGTAAGCAGTCATGGTCACATGATTTCCCACTGTGGCTATCACATTTAGCAACCATGTTACCAGTCCCAATTCTGGTCGCTAAATGAGGACTACCTGGAATTGATGGTTGAAATGTCTCAATTTACTTGTCCAACAATTTAGAAACTAATGACAATATGAATAATAAACACTGGTTCTAATTACTGTTGGAACAGGGTGATCTCTATTTTTCCATTCTAAGAAATTAGATAGATAATGACTAAAGAAAGTTGCTCAACATAACATGTTTGCTCATGTTCATTTGATACATATTCTGTTAAATGTCAATTAAGGATTTCAATATTTTCTTAGTGTTTTAATAACTCTTTTCTCAATGTTTACCTTAATGTCCTCTATGTTTTTTTTCTGTTGTATTGATGCTTTCTGTAAAGTTGCTGTGATTTATTATGTTTTATAATTATTTTATATAATTTTAATATTCCCTAAATACAATATTTTGTTCCAATAAATATTTTTCTTCCAAAAGTTTTTCCTGCAAATGCACACTATTCTTTTTTTCCTCCTCCCCCCCCACTGCCCCAATCAACTGAGGTTGAAAGAATTGACCAACCAATTGGTTTACTGTCTGAACCTGACCTTGTGGGCTGAAATAGTTGGCCTAAAGTCACCCAGCCAGCTTTCATGCTATGTTCTCTTGGTTTCTCATTATGCCTTCATCATTGGTTCTCTTTATGCCTTAATCATTAGACCAAATAATATAAATAATTTCTATTATTTATAAATAATATAAAAGAGAATTATTTCAAAACTGGTTCCATGAAGAAGCATGCATAACTTTAAAAGAACTTGATTGCCTAGGTACCGTAATAAAAAAGAACTTTAAATTACTAGAGCTGACATAGAAATGAAATGGGCAAATATTTCAGCAAAATTGTAAAAATATAATAAGCCAAAATGTGATCGTAATTTCCAAAAATTAGTAGTCTAGTGAACAGTGATGGACACATTCTTGGGAAAGAAAAAATGATTAGGAAACATGCCAACAGCACAGAGATAATCTTGTTCCCTTTAGCCCTTTTCTGGATAGAAAAGTTCCATGTCAGTTACTTCCAAAACCCTCTGTAATTCCTGCCTATTCCTCAGAAAGGAAATTTATGACAGCACATCACACATTCTTGTTTTCAATAGACAGTCATGGTGCCCTGTTATATATAGGCAAAGGAACTGCATTAAAGTCATGGTGTCCCTATGGGACTTTGAGAATAAGGGGAAAGGATAACAATATGAGGGTAAAGGTGCATGAATAATGCATATGTTATTCCTAAACTGCATTCAAAAAAATTGTGAATTTTGTCTTAAACTAATTATGAAATGTTCCAGATTATTTTATTCATCAGTAAAGCAAAAATTGCATTTATGATAAGATTTTACCAGCAAAAAAGATTAGAAAAGCCAAAAACACAAAATAGGCTACCACTCCAATCTGGTATCCCCTTCAAAAATTGTTTCCTGGTCTTGGAAGAAGCTATATGCACAGATGATAAACTGATATGTCATAAACATATATACAGTAAGTGGCAGTGCTTCAATCACATGGTTGCAACTGTCATCTCACTCTTTGTTTTCCTTACAGATGTCCCTGGATGATTCTATAGAACAGGGGTCGGGAACCTTGGCTCTTTCATGACTCATGGACTTCAACTCCCAGAATTCCTGAGCCAGCAAGGAAGGGAAAAAAATAGACTGATTTCAAGTATCTCATTTTTAACAGATTTAGATTGGATCTGAGAGAATGTTTTCATATTCCTTTTTCACTCAATGAAAAGAAAGGCAAAATGAAGTCCATGTCACATAATTCAGGTTTTTAATGTTGGCTCACAGAACAAATTCCTCCCAGCAGAGCCCTAAGCAAGCATACTTGAGCATAATTTTAGTTTAGTATAATCCAATGCATAAAGACACAAAGCACCACTTGGGTATTGGAAACTGAATTTCTTACCGTAGCAGATGTAGCAGCTGAAAGCAAAGGTAATATGCCACCACAAGCCATAATCATATTGTCCATCACTTGAGAGACAAGATGAATTGTGTTATGTACAAAGATGACATTATCACTGCTGTTCACGAAGTCCATCACCGTCTTGGTAGAATGACTGCTCCAAAATAAAATATACAGGATATACGTAATTTCTCTTGCAATGTTACAAAGAAATTATTTATTGAAGTATTATTTACTTATATTAACCAGAAATCGATCCTGCATTGAAGAATTACACATCAGCATTCTAAGTTACCAATGAATCTTCATCTTAAGTTGAAAATGCCCTCTCCTTATCATTCTAATTTTCTCCAGAACATAGAACTCCAGAAACTATGTTTAAATATGTACTAAATATTTATTATTAGGAACACCAATTATCTAATTATCTATTATGCCTGCAAAAAACACTGAATAAATTATCAGATTTCCCTTGAAGGTCACTTAAGACAGTGAGATGAATGGAGTTTAAATTTGATAAAATAAATTAATAAAGTGGATCTGAATTCATTCCTCTTAAGAGGAAACCAGTAACCATCCATGGTGACTTAAGAGATGCCGTGTCCTCCCCCTCACAGTGCCTGGAAGCTGTTATGGGCTGGATGGGGAGCAACAGGTTGAAACTAAACTCTGGCAAGGCCGATTGGCTATGGGTTTGGGGTTCTTTGACCCAGGGAGAATTGCCACCTTTGGTCTTGGATGGGGTAGCACTACTCCAAACAGACCCTGTACATAATTTGGACTCACAACTCCTGCTTGAAGGTGGAGGTCATGGCCAGGAGGATTTTTGCACAACTGTGGATTGTGCTCCAGTTATGCCCTTTCCTGGACCAACATTCCCTACTCATGGTCACTTATGTCCTAGTCACTTGACTATTGCAATACATCTACATGGGGCTGCCCTTGAAGAGCATCCGGAAGCTCCAGTTGTTGCAAAATGTAGTAGTCTGCATGGTTTTGTGCAGACCTTGGTGTGAACATTTATCACCTATTCTGTGGGAACTGCATTGATTGCCACTTTGCTTCTGGGTGCAATTCAAGGCACTCGTTGTCACTTTAAAGTCCTTCATGGCTTGGGACCAGGTTATCTGAGCGACCGTCTCTTGCTGGTCACATCTACCCAACCCACCAGAGAGGGGAAGCAAGGAATGTTGCAGGTCCCATCCCCTAGGAGATACACCTGGTGGGACCCAGAAGAAGGGCCTTCTCTATGATAACTCCCTCTCTCATTCCTCCAGAAATTAGAATGGCCCCCACTTTGACACTCTTCCGGACGACGCTGAAGACCTGGTTGTGACAGTAGGCCTGGGGAACACAGCAGGATGGAGTGCATTAAATGGCTCATAAGACATCACCGGGGGCGGGGGATGGGGGTTTATTTTATGTTATTATTTTATTATATGATTGTCTCTTTATTAGTTTTATTGTTTTTTTATATGTTTTTATATTCTTGAGCCTTGAGTCGCCATGTGTGAATAGACAATATAAATCTCCTAAATAATTAAATAAATAAAATTTATAAAGATATTGCACACTTCACTTTCTAAGGAAAAAGAATTATAAAAATGAAAAGCATAAATACATTCAATACCTGTTACAACAAATAAATGCAACAAATTCCTTCTATTTCTTGGGCTTTCACCAAAGGATTCACTACATGTGATTTAATACATTTTCATTTTCGTCACTCAATAGACTAAAATTGATGAGTTGGGTATCCCAAAAGTGCTTTTTCCAAAGGCAACTGGACTTCGTTTTTTCCCGGAGGACATTTCACTTTTCATCCAAGAAGCTCTTTCAGTGATGAGTGTTCAGAGTTCACTCAGAACTGAAGCAGCTTCTTTGATGACAAGCGAAACATCTTCAAGGAAAAAAAGTCCAGTTGCCTTTTGAAAAAGCACCTTTGGGACAACCATGACCTTAATGACTGAGAAACTCCATAGACATGATAAGTAGGATAGGTTCAACTTGGACAGTTAGACAATAGTCCTGTCTATTCATCTCCAATCTCTCACAAAACATTTTCTAATGTTTGATTCTGTTTTTTTAAATAACATCCTAATGCTCAAGGGAACATTTTGTGCAAGACAACTTCTTTTCAGTAATTCTGGATGTTGCTGAACCTGGATGTTGCAATCATAGTGTTTCAGTAAAATAGAACAAGTTTGAAAGGAAAAAGCAGCTTACAGAACTGGGTTTTGAAGAAGCATTATTTTCCTGTTCAAATCAAATAAAAATCACAAAGGAAAAACGTATAGAAAGAGTATATTTTTAATGCAATGCAATTCTTGATCCTGAACAATCCTTGAATTATATGAAAACATTATTCAACCAAGGGACACTTTAAAAAAAAAAAAATGACATGTGTAGCATTTCAGAAGATGCTAATGCAACTTAGTCATGAAACACTCCAATCAACTTTGAGAACTCAGTTATATATTACAATTCATCCATTTAAAAATATAATCTTTTCTAATTAATATTTTGCTTATACTATGTAAACAGTCTAAGATTTCATAGACATTACCTTCTCCACATCTGTACATCTGTTTCTATAGAAAAGAGGAGATCTGTAAGCAAGCGCTGATGCATTTGAGACCATCGGAATTCAGGAATACGGAACATGGTAGATCTAGAATCCTTCCTCTGCCTATCTGCAGGAGTTGCTATATTTTGATCTGATGAATCATACTGCCTAGATGTCTTTGTAAACAATATATATTGAGAGAGATAAATCAAGTGAAGATCACACTGAAAATGTCATCTGAGCCTTAGCAGATATCTAATTCCAGAAAAAGCTGTTCATACTCTAGAAGGTCAATACTAATTTTATAAAATCATGATTATTTGAGGACTATGCTTAAGCAGTCATATCAATTCTATATACTACTTAGCAACTATGCCACCATCTCTGCCAGCCAAGGTAAGAATAAGCAGCAGCTAGACCTTACCACATAGGGTGCATATATTGCTGCTGCCTGTGATTTTCCTCCTTTGAGGAAGTATGATGTAACTTGATGATTATCCATTGGAAGGTATTTCTGCAGGAGGGAAGCACTTAGGAACATCACTTTAATTAGGAATAATGCATAAGTGATGCAAATCTTGCATACGTTCTATTTTTAAATCATTAATACATTTAATTCAGAAAATTATGTGACATTTTAATCTCAGCCTTATAATATTTACAGTTAAAACATCTAATCTATCTAGATCACTTTACAAATCTGTTAGCATTCATAATTATAACTGCCACAAAAGGTTAGCTAAATAGACAGACATTCTCGCATACATGCACACATTCACACAACCATGCTATCTGGTAAATATTTTAAACTTAAGTAGATAGTAGTGCAAAACCTACCTCAGAAATGGCTCTAGGAGGCTGATTTGCTTCTGGATTTGCATGGAGTTTTAATTCTAATCTTTCCGTATCTGATGCAATGCTGGAAACATCAAGTCTGGCAATTTTCTTATCTGAAGCAATTATTGCTTCTGAGGTCTGTGGTTGTGTGCTATCTACAACTGTCTTGGTTTGGGGTTGATTAGTATTTTTGTCATCAATGTTATTCTCAGTGTCTGTAGTTGACTGAGCTCTGTTTATTTCAGGACCGCTGATTTCTGGCAAACAATCATGTTGTTCTGTTTCCACTGATTGTTCAACAATTGATCCTTCAACAATTGATCCTTCAACCATTTCAGGTACTACTTCTATTGAAACTGAATTTTTTGAAGAAGCAGTGCACTGCTGTACAACTGAGGTTACCTGGTTATCGCACAAATCATGTTCCTCAGTGGGCTTTGGAACACATTGTTCTGATGTAAGTGTCAGATTTGTCTCCTCTTTTAAATCAACAAAATCTTCATCTTCCTCCACATATACTTCTGGTGTTACATTTTCTAACATTTCTGGACTTTCTAGCATTTCAACATTTTCTAAAGATGATTGGGAACCAGTGGTACTTATTTCTTTTTCTTCACTGTTTATTCCAATAATTTCAGCAGTATGCTCTGAGCTCTGTTTTGTCACTTGAGCTTGCAGGGGAAGATCCAAACAAGGAGCTTTGTTTAAATCAAGAGTTTTCTGAATATTTTCTGTTTTGTTTTTTTCTTTGTTTGTTTCTAAATTACTTTGTTCTTCGAAATCAGATAATCTACTTTCATCTTTCAAAATGCTGTTGTTCATGCTTTTGTTGTCAGTTTCAACTGTAGAGGTGTCAGCTTCTTTTTTTTCAAGATGGAGTTTCTCTGTAACTTCAGCATCTTTACTAATACCTGAAACTGTTCTAATAAGGGATGATGGACCAGCACTGCAGCATTCATCTCCTTTCTCTTCATATTCCCTGAACATCCGAGAAAGGTTCTGTTTATGTATTTCAAAAGTTACCTTTTAAAAACAGAACAGTTGGAAATGTTTTAATTTTAAAGTATTTAATGTTTACATCTAGCTATATTTCCCTAGTAATATATAGAAGGTGACAGAGTAATTGTAAATGTAGTAAATATCACAGTATCCATAAAAATCAGTTAGATAACAATCACTATATTTTGGTCTGGTTTAAATGGAGTGAGTTTATGGCTTTCATGGATACAGTATGTTGTAAGCTATCAGAAGTGGTAGAATAAAAATATTTAAATATATAAATGCATATCATTTTAGACTGACTTAATCATTATTTTTCTGTAGTTAAGAGTTACCTCAAAATAAATCAATGTTCAATTCTAGAAGCATTTGGGTTGGAAAATCATATATCATGCCTCTGCCAGTCACATTTCCATATCCATTTATAAGCACCCTGTACTCAAAAATAGTTCCTTTTTATATATTTATTGTAGGACAATGAGGACAATATTTTTAATATTAATCCATTTATTCAGTTCCAACTGGATCCTTCCTTAAAGTGAAACTGAGATTATTTCGTGGTTCAGACATTGTCTATACGGTTGGTGGTACTTTATGGTGTTGTTAAGAGATGCAATATCATTATTAGATTTTTAATATACAGCAAAGAAAAGAAGAGGAAGAGATTGTGGTTGAGGTAAATCTGACTCAGAGGAATGATATCTCAGCCCTAGAGGCAGTGTACCACAAGGCCTGCTGCTGCTACTGACATTTCAACTATGGATACTGAGCACCTAGTCTGCAAACACATTGTTACTAACATACTAAAACCAACGAGATAGAAAAACATCAAATTGTGTTGACGGCACAACTAACCTCACAATCAAGACCTGATTAGCTCCATCACAGTTCAGAGACAGATTCAAGTGTATAGTATACATACTCTACATCATTTAATTTCAAATATACAATTTCTATCTGGGAAAAATTAGACATAGGAACTAGATCTGTGATAGGCTGGGCCTATATAAGTTATCATACCAAAAACATTTCTGCTTTCCATTAACTTTAAACATTTGTCCATGCCTGACAATATCTTTGAAAAACACAGTTAAACCGTTTTAATTTGTAAATCTTCACGCTTATATAAATTTTCTGTACATTGTGTTTCTACCACAGAATCATGACCATTCCTATGGTATTTTATTGCTCTTGATCCTCATGTTCTGAACTAATTCTTTGCGTATCAAGGTCACCATGGATACCTTTGCCAATGTCAACCTTTGACTGTTAATTTCTTTGTGAACAGGACAATTTTGAAATGATAAAAAATCATGAGAAGCAAATTCTGCCTTTTCATTGGGAATTAGAATGTATACTATTTTGTCAGAAAGGTTTCCAGGCATGTCACGTTTCAGTGATCTGTTATCTGTCCAATATTGAGTTCATATCAGGCATTTATAGCTCTCTACTTCACTCTAACATTCTTACTACTTACTCACTGTCTTATATATACCAAAATTTATGTGGATATTGTATGAAAAATTAAACCAAAAGACTTTTTTATACTCAGGATATTCAACATATATCTATCATACTTATTTTATATATAATTTAAACTTCCACACTGCTATAACAATTCATCTAACAAGTAGGACACAAAATATTGTTAAGGTAGCAGGGAGCCTATGTTTTAATTTTATCATCAACATCCGAGAAAACAAAAAAAAAATGATGGCAAAATATAATCCATAGTGATCCAAATTTCACAACATCTGCTCATGAACCAAAAGTGAATCAGTATTTTCTCCTGGTTGCTATCATGCATTTTTCCATTTTGTTCATTCTCTCTTATCTATGTCAGCAATATATTTTTTTCATTCATCTTGACAAAGGTGCAGTGAACTGAGAGATATATAGCTCAATTTTTTAAGATTCATTTCCCAAAGAGCTAACCTAAGCCCTGCAGAGTTTTTCATCACCTAACTTGGTATCTGCAGCCTTAAATATTCCCTTAGGCAAACGAGTTTCAGGGCAATATGCTTTGACAAGGAAATTCATGGACACCTTCTCATTCAGCAACAGGGTATGTAGTCTATCCTGAATTTCTGTAAAATTGTATTGTTTAATGGATATATGAAAAAGGAACAAATCACAAGTTAAAACTTGCAGAACATCTTTTTTGTAAAATCAGCATTTTATTAGTCAAAGTACATGTAAGTATGCACACATTCATTTTTCTTGAGAATGCTTATAAAATGGACAAAATTGCAAGGTGTTTAGAATTATTTGAGGTTAAAATATGTATGATCTTGAGTCCAGGTTTCCATGAAGAACTGTCAAGGTACAGTTCAATAATCAAAGCAGATGAAATCATTGGAAACAACTTTACACTCAAACTACTAATCCTTATATCTATTACATCTATCCTAAACAGCAATATCTACAAAATCAGATTTTACATACTGTAAATGTCTTGCTGCAGTTGCTTCATCAATAGTTGTAGCAACAGATTGTGACAGTTCTCACTGAGATTGTCTTCCAGCCACTGCTGCATATTGACTACAGCAGAGTTGAAATGTTGGAAGCCTTAATTGCTTAGTATTTTGGACAGGAATTGTAAGATTGTAAAAATGAGCTGAAAGCAGTACCTTGGAAAACAACCTGGAAGAAATGCTTCTCTAGGGATGTGAACTTTGCCATTGAATGTTGTTCTCTAGAATTCACTATCTTTGCCAACCACATGAAAACACATCTTAAAGAAGAATCTCTGTCTTTCTAATTCAAAGATAGAATGTTACAGTGCTCTCCAGAATTCCAAAACACATCAGAAAATTCAATCATTTGATTCTTCAAATATTTTCTAATCCATAAAAATCTATGCCACAATTCATCACTACATAAGGGAAACTAGCCTGTTTTTAGAGTTTAGGCAAATCAAGAAATTATATACAACATTTGTTAAATTTCTAGCCACCAAGAAGACATTCAGCTTTTTGTATTAAAAATACAAAAGCTGTTCCATAGATGTGGCATCCACTAAAAATGATTTGTATTGCATAATGAGTTTTATGGAGGAAAAATAAGTTTGTTATTCACATTAATTAATAAATAAGGTAAATTACACTTGATTTTTTTGTGGTAAGACAATTAGATGCCATCCATTGTTTCACAAAAACATGTTTATTTCAGTCTCATGCTTTAGAATAAAAGGAAAATGAATGGCTTTAATTATTATCAGTGTTAGATCCTAGTCCCTAATACCATTCAAACTGAGCATGACATGAATTCCGGTTCCTGTAAACCTGTACCGACAACTTGAAACCTATTATGTTAGCCAAGGGAATTTCACATGTACCTTATCTTTAATTTTATATTTCCCTTTAGGTATTTGCAAATGTGCAACTGATAATTTAGAATTAATTACTAGGTATAGCTTTAAATTAGCAAGCTAAAAGGCCATTCATTAATCTTCACAACCATGTGATACCTAATCTATAGCTATTTGCAACATTTGGAAAGCTCCTCTATGCACTACCAGTTAGGACAGTTTCAAGCTAATAAGTACAAGATTCCGTCTACCATTAATTTTAGCTTAATTTGACATTCAGCTCACTAATTGCTAGAGAGAAAGATTAGAATGTACTATAGAAAAGCTATGATGATAGATTTGGCACTATAATTAGAGTATAAAAATGACAAAAAGTTAGCTGTTTATAATGATTTAGTTTTTGTTATTCACTGTATCTTTAGTGTATAGCACATCAAAGATAAATTCAAGACTCAACGCAAAAGAAGACTAGGCATTCACTTAAGCAAAAGAATAGAATT
>JANHFJ010010206.1:58412-73607 GCA_032468195.1 Cerberus rynchops
TTTTATTTGGCCTATAGTATTGTGTGAAAACATCCTTTATACAACAAAATTTAAGGGATTTCGATATTCCATTTTGACCATACAATTTCTGTAACACCAGTACTAAAATCCAATTATATAAACAAGATTATATACTACTGCTCATATAGTATATTGTCCAAAAACAATGTTTTTTTAAAAGTATAAATGTTGCAATTCAGTACAGGTTACATGACCAATCAATCACTAAGTAACTTACGGGAAGTGTGACAATATGACATGTATGTGTGAATCATCTGATGAGTTCATATAAGGACTTTTAATTTCCCAAATAACCATCAGGCATAGAAATCTACCAGGATGCTATAATTGGAAGGCTTTTTATTAGTTGGTTATTTGAATGAACAGTCTTACTTAGACAATCTGAGAGTTGTATCACAAAACTTATTGTGTCCTGAAGAGGATTCAAAATGTCTCATGCATTGATTTTGTTTGCACACCTCTTATTCAGAAATGGAAAGCATGTACAGGAAAGCCATAGAAACCTAGCTTTTTAGGAGAAATGTCAGACAATGGAATTGCAGCAGTGCATATTAACATATCTACTGATGCATTCGAGTGTGAAAGGGAAGTAAAATACCCCCAACCTTGATCATTGGAATTATAGAGCCAGCATTATATTTTTCTAATGAATGTGGCAACTTTAGTAGGGAAGTTATGGGAAGTTCAAACTAGTTGGAAAGTACCAAACTGGGAAGGATTGACTTACAGAATATTGGCCTTCTGTAAGTGTCAAGTATAAAATCCAAATCTATTATATAAACGAAACTGGAGATTTCACAGAAATATTACCTTTTATGGCTGAAGCAAGAAAGTGTCAATCCCTCTCTTGAAAAGAGATTTAGAGGTAATTGCAGTCATGTGGTGGACTCGACTTGCAATCCAAAAGTCACTAAGTATATATAGAATTTCTTACAGACATTTTGTATACTTGGCACACCCCAGACAATTTGCTTTTTTTTAATTTATTTATTTTTTAAAAATTCATTTATTTTTGTTGGTAGTTGTCACATTTTTAAAATGCAGCACTAACTACAACATTAACTGCATCTCTAAAAATGCCTTAGCAATTCTTGTTTGTCTCTGGGTTTCGTATAATACCCCAAAGCATTCATAGAAAACATTTGGCTTGGGAATGCAATACCTGCTGGAAAAAGAAAATAAAGAGTGTATGTAGCATACCAGGGTTCTAAAAGTGGCAATGGAAAGCAACCACATCCATTTATAAGAAATGGATATTTTGGGGTGGATTCTATTTGCCCTGATGGATGTTCTGTTAATGGGAAAGCTACCTCACTTCTAGAACAGATTTTCTAAAAGGATTTTCAAAAGGGGGGGAGGGGAGCTGTACTGATTTGCTTCTTTTGTATTGACAGCATTGGCTAGACATGAATTATTATGAGCTTACACTCAAAAAAATGATGCTTGACAAAGGATGCTTTAGACCACAAGGGTCAAACTCGTGACGTATTGCAACATTCTTTTCCCTTCATGGAGCTGGGTTGGGTGTGGCCTGCACATGATGCATCCGGCCTATGGGCTGCCAGTTTGACACCCCTACTTTAGACTTTGTCTCTGGTTATTTATTTATAAAAATATAGAAACTGCTGATTTTCATCACAAAGGGTCACTGGGAGATGTGCAAGTAAAATATTAAAATATTAAAACTATATATAAAATTTATATGAGGCAAAGAAAGTTACAATTCAATATTAAACGTTAATTAAAATCATTTAATTATGAATTTATTACTGGAAGATTTGGTCCCCACAATCCTTGCCTTCTATTTCCTCTTCATAGGCAATATTTTACTATTTCATTGAATCTCAATTAAATTTCATATAAAAATAGATTTCACACAGAAATCATAATACATGCAAAACAATAAGAACAAAGGGTGCTTTGAAAAGGGAATAATTCCAGTTGTAATAAGCTTCTGCAAATGGGTAAAAAAAATGCCCTGAGCATTCAGTATAATATTCAAAGGAAAATTTACATGATGGAATTGTAAAAGCTATCTTTAAAAAAAAAACCAGTTGTACATTTTCCCTATGCAAATTTTCCTTGAATGTTATTGCAAAAATACAAAGCTAAGATAACAAGCCATTGGCTGATTGCATGTTAGTACTTCTAATAAACCTCCAAGCCAATGTTGTATAATTAAAATCTATCAATTAAAACTAATGTTCTATTGTTACAACCAAATTGTTGATTTTTTCCACTGCATAAATCAGTACCTGACAAAAGTTTGTGTCCAAGGAGAGCCAACATGATTAGAAATATGGCAAGAAATGCTATGAGAGAGAGGATGCTTAAGGAATATTCATAATATTCTTGAGTCCCAGTAGAAGAGTCTGGAATTAAACAAAATAGTATCTTAGATGTTCATCTAAGAATAAGTAGGCCCTCATTATTTTCTTTTATTAAATTTTGATAGTTCTTCTAGTCAAAGCCAAATTGTTGAGAAGAAAAAAACAGATTGACAAGCTTTATAACAAAAGCACCATGTAAATGAATTAACAGGGATTCATGGCCATTTACCATTAACCACCATGCTCAAACAACAGTGGAAGATCCAATGGAGGTTAAAATGGATGCCAACATACTCCAAATATCAAAGGAGTGTTGCTATCATCAACACATGAATCCACTAATATAGAAAATCTCCAAGTGGACAGTTTGCTAGAAATTCTAGTAATGAAACACCCCAATTTTCAATTGTTGGGAGTGGGAGAAAGGGTGAAATACATGAGATACACACAAGGAATTCTGTATTTTGACATCCGTGTTTGTTATCATCTGTTTGCTTCAATTCCTCTTTCTTTGAAAATATGTGAAAGAATCTTTGTTTCCCAATCAATTAGAACAAGAATGGACAGAGAATAACAATATGATTCCTAGGCCAAACAGAGCTATCAAAGCTCCTCCGTGATCCCAAAATGCTGTTGTATCTTTTGCCCTTAGTACAATTTGTTGAACAATGAGAAACCAATAAGCACTGTGCTTCATCTACATACTATTACAATTCTTCTATTTGTCTCTAACCTCTAACTGTGCAAAATGGTGCATCATAGGGCAAGGATTTTTGAACTAAGGTATCTCAAATGGACTAACTTACAGAGTGCATCTAAAATACAGGAGCCTTGACTCCCATGGAAATAAAATTTGGCAAATTTTATAAAATATAAAATTATTGTAAGACATTTTATGATGTAATATAAAATGCCATAAATTATTTCCTATGGTCACTTCCTGTCCTCATGTTTGACTTTACTATATAGTTCACCACAGGCTATTTTCAAGGAAGATACTGTATAACTCTGAATTTCATAGATAATCTTTGAGTCAGCATTGACTACTGATGACTGTGTTGACTATCCTGTACTTTTCCTGGCAAGATTCCAGAACTGGCTTGCCATTGTCTCCTTCTTAGGGCTGAGAGAGTAGCTGGCTCAAAGTCACACATTTGGCTTTATGCCTAAAGTGGGACTAGATCTCAGGGTATCCTAGTCTGATGCCTTAACCACCAAACTGGTTCTCATCTTTAACCTGCCATCACATTCATAGTCAGATGTTATCTGTATGTCTGTTTTATTTGTTAAGTCAATTATCTTCTCTTACAATGTCCTCATATGGCCATCATGACCATAATCTTGGTAGCTGTATATTATCTTCTTGCAATTATCATCATGATGGCAATCTCAATAGTCATATGTATTTATTAAAGGTTTTCACTTCATTGAGGCATCTTCATGGGATCCTCAGAACAACCCTTCATATTCAAGAAACAAACAGTCTTGACAAAGGCCAAAATACATCAACTGGCCACCACAACAGGTTGAAAACTCTAACTCTCCAGACTTGGTCACTTTAAGATGTGTGGACTTTAACTACTAGAATTCTTCAACCAGCCATAGGGCTGGGACTGGGGAATTGTGAGAGCAGATGTCCACACATCTTAAAATTGCCAAAGTTGAGAAGCACTTAGTAGTGTGCTAGCTTTCCAAATCACTTCTGTTAGAAACCGTCAGATGTTTTGCCTTATCTCATAGGCAGAAGCCTTTTTTCCTACTGAAACTTACTGCAGGGTAAATCACAAACGTATGAAGAAACAGAGTAGTCCACATCCGTCCTCCATCCCTTGTTTAGAAAAGAAAAGAAAACATTTTCCTGAATAATCATGTGAGACAACATGCAATAAAATCCAAGTACATATATTCTCAAGCATTTTTTTTAGCATATTGATGAAGTACAAAACAGGGGAACATTTTAAAAAACTGTTTTGGGATGACATTAAATGGAATTCCATACAAGGATGTCTTGTATGTCTAGTAAAATCTGACTGTGATCATATAATTATGTCAAGGAACCAAAGTGCAAAATTGCCAGCATATTAGTGTTTGGAATTTGGAATTTGGAAGGCAATGGAGATTTGTCACTGTGGCAAGTACTGAAACCCAGGGCAAAGCTAAAAATTACAGATACTTTACTTCTTGTTTAGTATCTGCCTTCTTTTAGCAATCGTATGCCAAACCTTATGACCTTTGCAAGTCTGTGTAAAGTAAAGTTGAAGGAAGCTTGAAAGTACAGTTGCAGTTTTATTTCACAACTGCTTTGCTTAATGATTAAATTACCAGCCCCAATAGCAGTCACTAAATAAGAACTACCTATGTCTTCTTTTAGTGTTGTGATATATGAATGTTATGGGCACAGATCTTAAAGGATGAGATGAATCACTGTGTCTCTGGCCAGGAACCAATCACGGATAGGCTAACAATTCTCTAAGGCCAGCTCTTGGCCTGATAAGGCCAGCATTGATTGGCTGCTCATTCTTTGCAAGCTGTAGAACTGTGCATATTTAAATATTCACAAATTCCTGTTATCTTACTATCTGCACTCAACAGATGCCTCTCTGCTTTTTTTTACTTGTGATAGCTGCAGAAAAATAATAAACCTGAACTTATAAAAAAATACTTTGAAGCAAAATACTATATCAGAAGATCACTTGAAAGGCTTGTTGGTGCTCCTAGTTGAACAGAAATGTGCTAGAGAATTGGAAACACCAAAGCTTAGCAAATTAAAAGGCATTTGAGTGACTCCACTTAAAACTCCACTTTCAGCAAAAAGTGGAGTTGGGGTTCTACACACACCCAAGGATAATGGTGCTAGATTGTGCAGGATGACCTATGCTCTGAGGCAGCAAAATGCACAGTGATGTTATGGATGCTTTGGCCAGCAAAGTATGTATCCCAAACCTAAAAGCAGGAGAAAGAAACTCTTTGTGCCATTTTCTGCCTGCAAAGTAAATTACAACTCCTAATGTTTGCATTTAGCTGGTTGATTTATAGAGGTGTGTTTATTATTATTGCTTTATGTGCATGCTCTTGGCCTGAGTTGGCCATTAAAAACGCAAGAAACTGGTTTGCTGCTGGGTTTGCTGCTACTTATGCTGTGATTGCCCTCAATTCATGCCCTTCAGGGTACGAAGGCTTTTCTCACCCTGCCCAGCTATGACACTGCTCCTACAGCCCATCTTTAATGGCAGCTGATGCTGAGGCCACTACTTGGGCTCTGATTTCTCCACATCTTCCAAATAAAGCAGGGACTGAATCCAGGTCATCCTCCGAGAAAGCTTTGAAAATAGCTCTGTCAGCCAGAGACACAGTAGTTGCTTTCCGTAATTTAAAATGTAGAATCGTTTCCCAGATTGTTAATGTCATTATATTTTAAGGTGAGATGTTGTGAATTTTATCTTTTACGTGTTACACACACACACACACACACACACACATGTGCGTACACTTTTAGTTATTTAATTGCATGCAGATCCATAAGACAGCTTAATATCAAACGCTATACCTTAATGCAGATGTTTGAGCCACATGGTTTCCCTGAAATGTTGACAGATGGTAAAGGTAATCCTCTCTGGAAAATACAAGTCAAAACCGAGTTAACTTCAAGAAAATAAAGCCGCATCATCTTTTTGATCTGTTGCCTGTCACTCATCCTGCAGTTTCACAAAACACAGTAGCTTTACATTAATGCAGATGTCACTGTTCCTGACATGTTCATCAAGTGGCTTGCTATGCTAGTCATCTGAAGGTGCTTGTTAATTGATTTAACATTTGGGAATGCATGGGAATATGTCTTATTTTCTCAAACTCTGGAAATCATCTTGGAATTTCTGAAATTGCCATTTGTTGGTATCATAGGGGAACTTGGGTGCCAGTCAGTAGACACGTTGATTTCCAAGATGTGAGATACGGAAAGGGAGGGAGGGCAACAGAGAAAGACAGAGAGAGAAAATACTCTACACATTGCCAAAAAGAGACTATTGTCTTACAATCATGTTGCCCCCCACACCCCTAAAAATAATACTCTACCTCTGCTGGGATTCTGGTATAAAAGCTAGGAGGGGATTTCCAATTTATTCAGATCAGTCTGGACTTAAGAGTTTGGCAGCCAATCCTTTAATAATAAGTATTTCATTTTAAACACTGTACAATATTGCATATTGTTTTGTATACTGAAAATCCAGGTGTAATCATCTCTGGAAGCATTGAAAGAAAAATATGGGTGGTTATTTTTTTTTAATCCCCTCAACTCTAAGAAGAAGAAATCAGTATTTAGGACAGCTGCAATTGTTGACTGTGAAATTACTATGAGAAAATTTGGAAGGAGGGGGCATGTAAAAGTCAGATTGGGAACTTTGTCTTCAAATCATCATTTCCCAGCATAGCTCTAAAGAACATTTTAGGGGGGGTTTTTTTTAAACATATGTCTGATTTTGAAGTAAATCCCTTGCCCACTGATAGGCCCCAGACCATCACATGTGGTGATTCTTCTGAGCTGAGTGTTTATCGTTTCACACATAAAGACACACAATCTTGCCAGACTGACAGCTCTGCCATCTGCATCCACAATATATTCTGTGAACTATTAGGGAGGGGCTGTGTTGCTTCTTACACTTAGGTAGTACACCCCCTCCCTCCTGGGAATCCACCTCCCTGCTACATTCCAGCATAGCAACAGTCCAGCTGCATGTAGTTCTTCGCTATGACTTAAATATATTGCAGCATTAAGAGTTTATGTTCATATGTGTGAATAATTGTGAGCATGGTAAGTGTACATATAGATATACAGTTCTTTCTAACACAGGTGTCTCTCATGGATTGCATACTTCTTCACGTTTTTAACTGAAATAAATTTGGCAGGCCTATCTCCTTCATGCTGAATTTGCTTAAGAATCTTTGAAACATATAAAAAAAAATGTTGTACTAACCAATGAAAGAGCTTTGGGGCTTCCAGTAGAATTGCATGAGTGCAAGTTGGTCCTGTTACATACAAGTACTGAAAACTCTGCTTCAAAATGGGATGTGAAAGAAACTTCTATTTGTTGTCCCATCACAACAAGTCGCATTTTCCAAGCTAAAAATGGAAAAAAAACCCATCAAACCAATACGTAATCCAATCTGGCAACTATCCATTAATAATATTTCAGTTAACATACTTTATTATTATAATGATTTATTGGGCTTAGAAAGGGTGATCAGGCCAGATCATTCACTGAATTTCAAGTTGAAACTGGTGTTGTGGCCTAGGCTTGGACAATGAGGAGGTTGGGGAGGACCTTGGGCCAGTCCTGGAGTCCAGGAAAGGCTTAGATGGGTGCTCTGCGTCGGAGGCAGAGATAGAGCCAGGACTATCCAGGAGTTATCAGCTGCCATCAGAGCCAGAGATCAGTGGGAAAGAACAACAGCTGAAGCCTGTTTCAGATGTGCATATGCGCAGAGTTGTCAGAAGAATGAGCAAAAGGGGAGTGGTGTTTGTAGGAGACAATTAGTTCGCTCATTATTGTGAAGATTTCCTTATCTGAGTCCATGCCTTACAGAGACTCCTTGCATAGTGTTTCAGCTGGAAACTCAGCCTGGCAAGGATTAATAAGGTCTGTTTTTGCAACAAAACCTTGAAAGGTTTACTGCCTGAACTTTTCTGGATGTGAATGAGAAGAATTCATAGTAACCAAATAAAAGGGGGGGGGTTCGGGACCAAAAGCCTGTTTCTTGATTCTGTTAAACCTGGGTCAGAACGCCTGGATCTCCTTGACTCACCAACCTAACTCACCAACCTCTACACCACACTGGATATTTATTCCATTCCGATGCTTACAAATGATAATGAAATGCATTCTCATAACACTACAGTAAGCATTCTTTTCAAAAAAAATGTTTCACGCACTCATCATATTTTCACATTTTTATAATATTATGGTGGAATCATATTCCATGAAGGGATTTTGAACTGAGCTCCTCCGTTCCATGAGTCTTAGTTCTGCTTCTAAAATCTGCATTCAAAACCTTCCGCCTTTCATCAATTCAATTTAACTCAAATCTGTTGGCAAAAATTTGGGTTGCAGGAATTTGGGTATGGCTAGTCTAGAGAAAAGAAGGACTAAGGGAGACATGGTTCCAATATTTAAAGGGCTGCTACAAAGAAGGTCAATCTATTTTCCAAAGCACCAGAAGGCAAGACAACAAACAATAGATGGAAACTAATGAAGGGGAGAAGCAACCTAGAACTAAGGAGAAACCAGTGAGAATGGCTTGCATTTAGAAGTTGTAGGTGCTCCATCACTAGAGGCTTTTAAGAAGAGATTGGACAGCTACTTGTTTGAAATGGTATAGGGTCTCCTGCTTCAGTAGAGGGTTGGACTAGAAGAGTTGGAAGATCCCTTCCAACTCTGTTATTCTGTATTGTGTAAAATTCCTAACTTGGCCATTTTGCAGAATTCTGTAAAATGGCCATGTGATGCTAATAAAGCAATTGGAAAAATATGTCAAAGTTCATTCCTTCTGGAGCATAC
Source organism: Cerberus rynchops (assembly GCA_032468195.1). Classification (NCBI taxonomy): domain Eukaryota; kingdom Metazoa; phylum Chordata; class Lepidosauria; order Squamata; family Homalopsidae; genus Cerberus; species Cerberus rynchops. Next base: position 67,315 of record JANHFJ010010206.1, read on the forward strand.
TAAACTATCAAACAATCAGAATAAAACCGGAAAACCCTCCTGTTTTTAACAGTTTCCAACAAATACTAGCCCTGGGCCAGATATCTACAAAGATTGTAGCAGGAATGCCATGCCTTCATGCACTTTAGAACGTCACCCCAGATTAAGTTAAACTCACAATTCTTAATTAGTAATTTATACTCATATTTGAATATACTGAACATGTGAAAGGAATAAGGAGTTCCTAGAAAATATTAATCTAATCCTGCCTAAATTGCAGATTCCATCTTGAGCTGAATGATTAATACACAATTAGCATCAGTCTGAAATTGTCAATGTACAGATTATTTCCATGATTAGAATGAAAAACTGAATCTAATTGGTTTTTGGAGAGAGCTTATGGAACAGAGATGTATGTGAATCAACCTTTTTCAAATAATTCTGATGTCATGTAGATGAGATGATCTTTGATGGTGACACTCGCCTGCAGTTTCTGGATATCTCCTTCAATTATTTAATATACAGAGTTAGCTGATAAGTAGGTGGAGGATTAAGTATCTATTAATTGATTCCTATCTTTCAGTGGATGTGTTTGTAATTTTAATCATAAAAAGCAATTTATATTAAAGTATTCCTCATATGAGGTACAATCTATTGAAAACCCATCAATTAAATTAACTGCTTATACTGCTTTATGTGGGCAATGGATGAGCCCTGTCTGATTTCCTTATAAGGACATCCTATCGAGAGAAAAAAAAGACAGAGAGGATCAAGGGATTCATAAACTCATACTAAACTTTTTATTAAAATTAGGGCGTTATTGGATTGACTGAAATACAGTTAATGTTCCACTGCAGTTTTAGCAATAGAAATTCTGTATGGAAATTTTATTGGAACGTGATGAAAATCAGCAGCTTGTATAATTGATGATGACATATAAGTCAAAAGTCGTGCTTTAATATAGCTTTACTAAGCATCCCTATAGCTTATTAACTGTTTGATCCATGCTAACGAAATAAACAATATACACACTACATACACACTTACATGAAAAATCGGCATGTTCCAAAGCCAAGAAAGACACTTGTACCATAAAACATATACTGTGGGAACTATCAGGGAGGAGCTATCTTCACTCTCTTTCTCCCACACAAACTGTGTTGTTCTAAACTGTGTTGTCTCTTGCTTCTCTGAAATGCACTCCCAATCTCTTGGGAATCCAGACAACATTCTGGCACAAAAACATCATAAATCAAAAGACACATTCTTAAAATTCTTCAAGTTTAAATGATAATAATAATGAAATCAATGACATGTTACGTTATGTATTGACCAAACTATTTCTACCGCATATGCTTTGATTATTGTCAATCATTTAATCCATTGTGAATGTAAGAAAAGAATTACATGATCGTTAATATTTTACCTTGAAATTGTCCATGACTGAATGGGCATTTAACCCAGACGTTGCGCTCAGTGGCAAACTAAAAAAGGGTTCAGAAGAAATCAACATTTAATTTGTATTATCCAGCCTGAATTTTCTATTGCAATAAACTGAAGCAAGACATTGAATGGGTTGAATCTCTAGCTCTGGAGAAATTGTCCTATCAGGCAGAATGACAATGTTGCTTTTGGGATTAATAAAACCAAACAAATAATAGATTAATTATGGCTGTATCCTAAAGAGTAAATTCACTAAAACCAATCAGATAAAATTTGTAAATAAATGCCCGTAGAATTAAACTATGAAACTCTTCCTCAATATTTTAATGAAGGGTAGTGGGAATAATGGACTTGAACAATAGTTTATAATTTGCATCATATTCTAATTTATGATCTACTGGGTGTCAATTCATTACCATAGCTATAGTTTTTTTGACACACATGAGCTGGATTTATCAAGCATGCTATGCCAAAACTATTCAAAATTATTTGAGTAGTATGAATTTGATATAAATTAGCCATTGCCCTTTAAAAACCATGGCTTATGGATTCATGCATTGTGTGAACCAATTGTGGTTTATTCAATAAACTGTGTTAAACCAATCACTGTTTGCAACAATAGGTGATCCAGACCATACCATTGAATACCTCTTTCTACCATAACTTTTTTATGCACAATTAGCAATCTGGGTCAACGAAAGCTTTTACATTATTAGTCTTGCTTCTTTCTTCCAAATTATCTCTGAAAGATGATTATACTTAAGGCCAACAGATACATGGTACATTTTGCACTTGTCGTGTGCTTTTGTACAATTCAAGCGGCGTTAGCTATTGAAATGGACTGGCATAGGATGGGAAGGAGCTAGAAAATTCTTTTCCATCCTACTATATGGATAAGACAAATTCTTCCTCTGAAATTGACATTTGCTTCAAAAAGACATATCACCTGATTTCAGTGGGAAATTACCCACTGCCATATGGACACACAAATCAAATGCCAGGTTCAGAAAAGAGACTCTCCTCAGAACTCCTGGTGGGATAAAATTTCCCACCATCTCTACTAAACTACCAGTTTCAAGCTCCACCAAAAGAAACAAGAGACTTGCACACTAGAAAAGGTCATTACTATCAAATCAAATCAAATCTGTATTGAGGCCATAAACCAGAATAACGGTCATAACCTCTCACTTAAACATGGCGATTGGATCTTGATATACCTTGATGCAAAGGCTTGGATGCGTATCAACTCGGGAATATTTCACCTGATTGAGAAAAGATTATTAGATTGTTAGCCAATCCTGAAAAGGCAAGCATGCAAACAAGAACTTTTTTAATGAAATTTTAATGATATATCATGTGCAATGAACGCAACTGGAGTAAAGGGGGAAATCATTCTCCACTGATCTTATTTGTCTCCACAATTGTATTTGTCCTCATAACTCTTCCCTGTGCATTGAAACTATTCTGTATTTGGACAATAATGTTAAGATTTGTAATGAAAGCTGTCTGACCTGATCTCTGCTAAAAGCAGGAATTGTAAAAGAAATCTCTGGGGCAAAGAAAGAGATGGGAATATCTCAAAAGAGTATTAACAGTGAACAGAGGGATGGTGTACATTAGAGTCAGTTTCATCCAGAAAAGGGGTGGTTAGCCCTTTAGACTTGCCTCTAGAAAAAGGAAGTTCTTGACCCTGTTGAATTCACTATTAAATGAATTTTGGTTTTGGTTCTTAATTGGTTTTGAAAAATCTACGTAATACCTTGCTGACAATAAGCCTATCATCATGATTCAATTTCTGACAATGCTTTGCTGACAGAGGATTTTAACTACGGCATCCTTAACAGAAGATCATTTCATAACCTGCTTGAGTAACAGTCACCCATGCCATAGTCAATTTCTATTTGAACTGTTGTAACATACTCTACATGGGGATACCCTAGGAATGTAAAACTAACAATTGTTGGGTAGACAATATATAAACCAGGATTGTTACTTTAAAGAATACTTACTTTACCTTTAAGTGCTGTAACTTTAAGGAAAGTGTGATTGGCTGCAGCTTCAATTAAGCAGCAATAAGAAGGAGCCAGAATCACTTGTGATTGTGGGTTACTGGATGTGGTTGTCGGTTACTGAATGTGTTCGTCACTGAAGAAGAGCCTTGTGTTAACCAGTGTGTATTCTGTGAGTTGCTACTGTTTGCATCGAACTGTATATTTGTTACTGGACTTTGAGAATTGGATTATCCCTGGACTGAACTGTTTGATGACTGACTGATTTGATTGTGAATGAATTCGGACTGACTGATGGACATTGCTAAACCTCTATTTCCACTAAAGTAAAAACCTATTTTCCTACTCAGTGTATCTGTATATTGGTTAGTGTATTTTACCACACCACTCTCACAACGTTCCGCTGTGTACTCATTCTCCAAACGGAGGACCATCCTTAACATCAGTAATATCTCGGGGGTGCCACAACGAAGGAAGAGTCACAAGCTATTCTCCAAAGCACCTGAAGGCCAGACAATAGGTGGAAACTAACTAACTGGAGAGAAGCAACCTAGAACTAAGGAGAAATTCCCGGAGAACAATTAATCAGTGGAACAACTTGCCTTCAAAAGTTATGAATGCACCAACAATTTCTTTTAAAAAGAGATTGGACAACCATTTGTCTGAAATGGTATAGGGTGGTGGTGATGAACCTATGGCATGCGTGCCAGAGGTGGCCCTCAGAGCCCTCTCTGTGGGCACGCACGCCGTCGCCCCAGCTCACCTCCACCGCATTTCTCCGTGGCGTTTCTCACTGTCATTTGTAGGGAAACAGAAGTTTCTCTGCAAACAACGAAACAGAAGCTCACAAAAGAAAAAGATCTCGCCTCTTGCCTAGTTGCTGGTGTTGTGATGCCCCGCCTCCTGCCAGCCAGCTGGTCTCTGGGTTTCCGGCACACACCGGCCAGCTGACAACTTGTGGTTTGGGCATTCAGTCCCTAAAAGGTTCGCCATCCCTGGTATATACCCATCACACATATATAACTCTGGGTGATAAACAAAGTTACAAAAAAGAACAGGACTATATTACTTTATAAAATTTAGCAAATTTTAGTCCCAAAACCCATTGGGGAAGGATGGCAACGATAATGCAAGCTTGAGTATGAATAACACTTCGCTCTAATACTATACATTCAAGTGTTATTAACTCCCATTTCATTATCTCAATTAATTCCTTTTATTATTTATTTTGTCACTGTTGCTATGCTACTGCCTTTAACATTTTTGTACTGTTGCTTGGAAATCCCAAGAAAAGAGCCTGACCATAAATAATTTAGGGTATCACCATTCATGCAAATGTCACTGCTGCTATTTAAGCATAAATCACATTTAGCTGTTGCTATGAATTGTTAATTTGACCTTCCCTGGGAAAACTTGCATTATATCAGACATAATTTGTTTACTTAGTCCATTGTAATAATGTTGATTAGCTTAAAAGGGACTTATGACATTTTGAGGCTTTGTTGTACAACCAAATCACATTTGTGTTCAAGATCTAGTAGTTCTTGCTGCACAATTCTTTCTCTACCATGGAAGGTAAAATGCTTTAAAAGCAGGGTATTTGTGAACCTCATATATAAATTGATGATAAACCATAAAAAATAACCAAAGTCAAAGAAGTCCAGTCATTACATGGTGGGTCTCAGATCTCAAGGTCCATGAAAGAAATGATTCTTTGGTAGATGACAAACAAGTCTTGTATATGCAGACAGCCACTCCTTAGTTGCTGGTCATCAAATAAGTTTTGCAATTAGGATATGCAGATCAGCTAATTTTATGGAATTTCTCATATTCAAAACAAAGTTATTTTTGGCTTGTTATGGTGTCTGTTTAAGGCTTCTACGAAGAAAAAAAATTCTGCATGGCTCTCAAATTTCTGTCATTTGTGGAGTCCTCCGTGCTCTCTGAATTTGCAAACATTTCATTACCAAACTAGGTAACATCATCCATGCTGAATGAATGTGAGTTGTGCTCCCAGTTTATATACAGTGGCTTGTCCAATCAATTAGTGGGGCTGTGGTTTCCGTCTTGGTACTTCTTTGAATAGGAAATTGTTTTCTGCTTGATTTGTTGATGCCATCATTTCTTTATGTAATTTATGCATTAATCCATGCTGTTTTCTGTAGACAGATCAGGTAAGCATACAGGTACACTTAAATGAATTTCTCCTCTAGCTTTATATGGCAAAGGAACAGCTCTTAATAAAGAATGAAGAAACATATAATGAAATTATATCAGTAGAACTTACTCTGGGCTATTGTTTTTGGAAAACTTGTAAAGTCAGTTATGCTACAAAGAAACTTGGATTAGAGTAATAAGACCAAAAATTGCTAAAAGCTTGCCACCCTACAACCCTACTCCCCCAACTTTATCCTGGAAAACCTGTTGAAAGAAATCTGATGAGAAAAATCATATTCTTTCTAACTTCATTTGCTTCACTGTAGGATAATTTTGCATAAACACCTCTTCTGGCTACCTATTCATGTGCTCCTTACCCCAAAATTCTTCTTTCAGGAAGCATTGGCCTTGTACATGCATGTCATCCTCAAGTATTCCCAATAATGCATGTAGACACAGATGAATTTAATATAAGCACCTTTTCTTACTGTTCCATTGGGTAGAACTTTATGTTGAATCCAGTCAATACATTTCCATAGTCATATTCCCAAGATTCAAGACTGCAATCACTGCACACACACAATCACACCTCTCAATCACACACAATCACCCCTCTCTCTCTCTCTCTCTCTCTCTCTCTCTCTGTCTCTGTCTCTCTCTCTGTCTCTCTGTCTCTCTCTCTCTCTCTCTCTGTCTCTCTCTCTG
>JANHFJ010010206.1:137619-153626 GCA_032468195.1 Cerberus rynchops
GAAACACAAGCACTCAGTATTTACATATTATAAACACACAAACACACATGCATATCCATATATAAACTGTTGAGTTGTTACATGTTATATTGAACATTCAGATTGTCCTTTAGCTTGACTCTGTAAACAAAAGAAGAGTGTCTATCCTATAGAAAATAAAGGTAATGGCTTATCTTTATTTGCTTACAGAATTCTGCAACAGTGTTATAGTACATTTAATCCAAGAAAGACAAACTAGGAGTAAATTTGTTTTATTTAAACAGGGTCATTAAAACACAGATAATTAAGCTTTGGTGCAGGCAACACCCTTTCCTCTTTCTTTACCTGAGCGAATGTAGGTTTCATAGAGTAACATATTTAAAATTATGAAGATACTTTCCTAATTTATTTCTTATGTCTAAAATATTTACATTGGACATCTGTGGTTAGAAATACTAGCATATGTTACCACAGCTGGCAAGAAGAAACTTGTGAGTGATTGAAATTCTTTCCTGAAATGAATGTCTTTGGCAGTATGCAAATATGTGAGCAAATATTTTCCCTGTTGATACGTAAATTGATTTCAATCAACTGATAAATATCACTAAAACATTACAAAAACAATGAATTGCACATTCACTAGTCTTGACTTGGTCTTCATCAGTTTCTCTAAAATTCTATGTTAATTGGTAGACCTGTAACCAACTATTTTCTGGTTAATTTAAATAAGTTTTCAACTTTCATTTTTTATTTTTCTGTCCCTTTTCTGCTCCTACCTCACATTTTCTAACTGTAATCTCCAAAATCCTTCTACCACACCATGTTCTGTGAATCGCTACTTGTTCCAAAATGCTCTAAAATCACATTTGTTTTAATAAATTATAGAGCTTCTTTCATTAGCAATCAGAATATTTTGACCAATATTCGTACAGATTTATTATGCATTAATAGCTAAAAAAGATAAAACATACTTGAACTGTTGGTGGATAATTTTTAATCATGTTCACAATGCGCATTATACTGAAAGACAAGTATCCTGAAGCTGTGAATAACAAGGGTGATGTAACACTGCTTATGGCAATAAGAACTTCCACCTAAATTAAAGATAAAATTGTGAAATATACAGTTGCAAAGAAGAGATATCCATAAATGTGTGCCTTTTTATATGTCATCACAAATGTTATAAAAAAAAGAAGTGTTATACTATGATTTTTATTTACACAAAGATTTTAACTAAGCTATATTCATAGAGAAATGATATATGAATATTAAAAAACAGATGAATTTTTCAGGTATTATATTAAAATGTATATTCAAAGCTACCAAAAATCCAAATAAAAAGTGGCTGAAAACAGAAGTCAGGACTTAGTCAGAAGTCAGGACTAAGCTCAATTGAAGTTCTGACAGCAATCATTCAGTGTATGACAAGGAAGTACAATAATATACATTATGACTAGACCAGAACTTTACTTAGCTTGCAAATTTGTACATATCTGGGCATGCAATGGATGCTGTTTTGCATATGCTATTTAAAGTGTCCCTGTTTTTAATATGTTAATGATGTCACGGCAAGGTGGGGGGAGGAATAAAAACAAGTCAAATTGGCATTCAGGGCAGCCCAATCAAAATCCCATTCCTTCTGTATGTGCATCTACATTGCATACATATTCAAAGGATCAGGGCTTCAATCAGGCTGCTGCAAATGCCTTTTGATTTTTTTTAACTATTTCCTGCTAGCCTTTATGATAATATAAATTACAGAAGAGATACGTAACTAATAATGTAACAATGGAGCCATACAAAAGAACAGATTGAAAATAAAAACAATGATGTTTGAAACTGTACATTGAATAAGAAACAACTGAAACAGGTATTAAGATTTTAAATAGTTACAAGAAATGGATACTGAAATGTTTGAAGATGAACAGATATGAAACCATTTTGTCCCACTAATCGTATCTGGACAAACATATTGTTTAATTTTAGAAAATCCCACTCAGCCATTTTTTTCAGCAATTCTTATGAGATCATTTTCCACATGGCCCCAATAATGGTTTATGAAATAAATTAAAAAGATAACTTTTTGCTCAATGAAAAGGAAAATCTCAAACAGTTCAGCAATATCTTTATTGGATCAATATTCATCTTATGATATCTCCCAAATAAAAATGTTTCCTGATTGGGCATTGTATGAAAACAGAAAATACATTTGAGATAAAAACCACAAGACTAATACATTTTTTGGTTTAAAGAATTTAGAGCAGGGGTGTCAAACTGGATTTTTTTGAGGGTTGGATCAGCGCTGGGGGGAAAGCGGGGGGGGCACGGGATGGATGCCTCCTGCAGCACTTTACCGGCCAAAATGGGGTGTGCGGGGGCCTGTGCAGCCCATTTTTCAGCCGGTTTTTGGGCCTGGTTTTCAGCCCATTTTTGGCCTGTTTTCACTGGTAGACACATCTTTGATATTTCCAGGCTGGCCCCACGGCCCAGGTTTAAGCACCCTGCAGGCCAGATTTGTCCCGCAGGCCTTGAGTTTGACACTCCTGATTTAGAGATTGTCATGTGTTACCATTTAATTATTTTAACAATGTACTCACCAAGCATTTGCTTGGATATTCAGCGGCAACATGACTTGCAATAGCACTGGGAAAACACTAAGAAAAGAAATAAATATGAGACCATGTTCAGAGTATAAGAACCCTTGAAAGCTATATTTCAAGAAAATGGCATATCCTTTTGTGATATACATCCACAAATTTGATTTTTTTGTACCCAAACAACTCAGGGGAAAATATCATGTCTAGTTGAAATTGTTCTACTCTTGAGCTGGGATGAACTAAGAATGAATCTTTATTATATATAAAGACTGAAGCTACTTCAGACTGAACTTCATGCAAATGAAGCGTAATCCATTCTTAAAATCTTAAATTTCAACTGACTACAGGTAGCTCTTAACTTACAACTGTTCATTTGATGGCCTTGGAAAGGATGACTGCACCATGGTCATATGAACGCAATCTCGGTGCTTGATAACTTGTTCAAACGTACCAGTTGCCAAGTACCCCATGATCATGTGATCATATTTGAAGTCTTCTCTGCTGACTTTTTTCCCCAGAAAGTCAATGGGGAAGCCAGCAGGAAAGGTTGCAACCTGCTGCCATTTGCCAAGAGGACTCCCTCTCATCTTTGGGGGCTGGCTAAAAGAACAGTCTCTATTCCTTCCTCCTGACAAATGAATTTCCTTCCACATTCGCAGGAGAACTCAACTCCTTTGGTGAGGTACAGAAATGGAACTCGGATATTAAAAATCTTCATTATATTCCTGCATCCCACCAAAGGAGCGCCCTTCCATGCATGCATGAAGGAAGAGAAGCTGAAATTCTTCAGCAGGCAGCTCTTTCAGCCAGCCCTCACAGACAGAGGGAACCAAAATCCAAACATGGCAAGGCAATGCCATAAGGTAAGGAATGTGGGGTGCTTCAGGAAGGTGGGGGAGGCCCTGGAAGGCCCAGTACAGGCCACACAGAGTGTGTCTTTGCTCTAAGGCTGAAAATCCTGCTTAAATTTCAGAGTGGAAGATTTTCAGTTCCTGAGCCAAGCCTCCCAGGGTCTCTTCCACTGCCTGAAGCACCCCCCACTGCTTACCTGGGAAAAGAGCTTCAAGTAAATTGAAAATAGATGGAAACTACCTACAAAGGATAAGGATCCCTTTTTTATTACTTTATTGGACACTGAGACACAACCACGCCCTCCAATTATATTTGTATAGACAAGTTATTGGAAAATATTAAAGGTAGTTTATAGATAATATAAAAGTACATGACAGTAACTATTCATTGTTAATAATAGTTTGTAATGAAAATAAAAATAAGCTATATTCTACTGAGTGCTACTTACAGCAACTAAGATCCAAAAAAAAGTGACCGAAAGGTACGGGCCAGAACTTAGCACATCCATATTCAAGGCAATAATTCCTCCAAACACTGCAGAAATTCCAATAATTACTTCTACTACCTAAAAAAATAATCATATGATTGGAATTTGATTATAGTAACAAAGTCCTAGAAGATTCTTTAAGAATGATAATACAATTTCCTTACCGAATAGGATTTTAGGATCCGTATTGGGAAGTTGACATTATTCAATGTGCTAGTAGTATCATAAATAATTGTCTAAAAGGGAAAAGACGATCAAAATATGAAAAGAACAATATCAAACATTAAGAATTAATCTATTGAAGCTATTGACAGATAGAATTATAATGTTAAGGTTTTACCATGTAGTATGTATATATTGAAAAAAGAGGATTCAAAATCATGACATTGTGCATATTCATGTTTTATGGTAAATATGAACACGATCCATTCTTCATCAACATCATTACACGAATAAAAACTACACATATAATCTTCAGAAAGCTCCGAGGAATGTTTAAATCAGAATTTTTGTTTTTTTTTCTACGAAATATGCCTACTAATGGAAAATACGACCGATATAGTTGTTTCTTTAAGGTTAAAAGACTATTCAGAATCTGAAATCAGTCTTGGAAAAAAAATCTGTGAGGCAAAATTAAACACAAAACTGGATGTTCAGAAATGCAGAGACTAACTGTTGCAGTAGATTGTTAAAAAAAAAGTTTACCAAAACCTAGAGGAAGACTATGGAGTTGGCTTTTATAACTTTATGTTGTCCCCGTTCATCTGACAGCAACTATTCCAAATCATTGCACAGTAGAATAAGCTGTTTCATAGTTACCTAATACTTCCCAATTGGCAGTCATTCCAGAAAACTGAATTATTCTTCTGTTAAACACTAATAAGAATGCTCTTTTTTCCCCAAAGATGTCTGGCCTTCTTTCCCTGCCCTCTCCCTTCTCTTCCTCAATCTGTTTTAAAATTGTAAATTTCAGGTAGCTATTGTTATAATAAAGATTGTTATAAGCCACCTTAAGAACCCATTTGGTTTAACAGTGAAGCAAGAACGTTTTAATGCAAGCATGTACTTTAGGTATTACAAGCCATTGTATATAACATTCATAAACATGTCAGCAGATTTGGTTTTAAAAATGCATACTGATACATTTTGCAAGAGATTTCTCAATGCTTTGGGCTGAAGCTTTACATTTTTTTCCCTTAGAGAATAAGTGCCCTGCCTCATGTAAGGTACCTCTGAATTCACTCGACTGGTTAAGTAGAAGATATGATTAAAAAACATAACTTTGTTCTACTGCAGAATTATGAGCAAAATGAAGATTATAAACCCCTTATAATATTTTCAGAATGCACTAAGTTATGTATCTATATATGCTAGCATAACTACAGATATTGCAAGTGTTGTATTATGTGAGGTTTGAGATACACCAGCAAATACATTCACAACAAAATGATTAAGAAATGATGTTTCTTGTAAAGATTACAATATGATTGTAGACTTAACATTTAAAAAAAATTCATTGTTTCAAAAGAAAGAAGCAAGTTTACGATCTTAAGGTCAGCCACATAGTTGTACACAAAAATACAATGCACATATAAAATATAGAAATTAGAGAAAATGAATGTCATACGTTTCTATAAGTTATATTTTAAAGAAAGCGTGACTCAAAGAACAAGTTCCAATTGCATAGACAGAACAGTATACTGACTTTTTTTTTAATTAACAGGGAATATATTCTCCAAATCACTATGTATAAATAAACAAATTATTCTGATTTGAAAAAAGGGTATACAATATATGTTGAAATAAGGCAGTGTTGCCTCAGGCTAGATAGGCAGCATACAAAATAAATGCATAAATGCATACATATATATATATATATATATACATACATTACATACATAGTAAAAGTCAGCCTTACTCTTTTCTTCCTGCAGCATTCCTCATTAGATCTAGCAGATATTATTACTGTAGTTGCCATGAAAACCTCTAGCAGAATCAGAAGAATCAGGTTGAAATTTATCTGTCAGTAAAATGTTTTAAATAATTTATATTAACATAAGTGTACTGATAAAATTATTGTTGTATATGTTTTAGCATAATAAAGGAATCCATCTGTTTTCAAAAGCATTATGCTATTTATCTGTTTATTTACTGATACGTTGTTCCAGTTGCTGAAAACTTTGAGAAGTATACATATCCATCATCTATAATTCAGGTTAAAATAATAACAAATTAAATTAATCAAGGTATATCTACATATGTGAAGACCACTAATATCAATTACATTAGATAAATATTCCAAAGCCGGGTGGGAGGGGCTGGATATTTCAATATCTCTGTCCCCAAGGAATAGCCAGGTTTTAATGTCTTTCCTAAAAAACAGGTGGATGGCAGAATTTAGATTCCTGGAGAATGGATCAGATAGATAGTGTGCTGTCTACCAGGGTTGATTTTTAAAATGGGATAAAAATGTGTATCTTCCTTGAATCTTTATAAAGAAAGCAAGAAAGGAACATATGGTTTAGGGATTCCATGAAGCCATCTATCTCTTCAGGGACATAAGCACTGCTAAAAAGGAAGTCTTTTTTATGCCATCCCCATACAATTACAGAGTTCTGTGCATCTAGTGCATCCAATCTGGCCAAAGAGAAAGCCCCAAAAACCTTCAGAATCTGAATTGAAGAGAGATAAGATGATGGCACATGGCCATTTGAGAAGACTCCATAAATTGTAGCGTTGGCTATTAGGCTTAAACTAAATACATTGTTTTAAATGACTCCTGGCATTTCAAGCCTAATGAATAGAGACTTTCCAAAGAAATGTCCCAAGGACTCAAGTCTGCTTTTGGCTTATGTTACGCAGGTTGATTTAAATTAGTGTCTGAAAACCAGCAGAGGAGAAAAGGTGGGGGGACTTAATATCAATATCATAATTCCCAAAAACTATCAGCAAAACCTCCAATGAGCCAGAACACATATAATGTTATGAACCATCTTTCTTCACTGGCCCTCAGATACAAATCATAATTTATTATATAATAAAACAACCCTAGCCCATTAAATTATCTGCAAGTAAAATAATAAAAGTTCACACCTGGCAAAGAAATCAGATATTGAGCAGAAAGTCTGGGTTAGAAAATAAGTTAGTCATGCGTCAATGAAATTGAAATGAGTATGAAAAATCGCTTAAGAGTCCTAACTTCAACTAATTTTAATGAAACATACAAATGGATGCAATAATTATATTTTATCTAGCCTTTATTTATCACAAAATGCACAGCAAATCTTTTGATATAACACTTGATTGATTTGTTCAAATGTTCCATATTTGTTATTTGCAACTCACATTTATTGCTGTAGGCGTTAAGACAAGCTTGCATCCAAACCAAACTAAACATGTTGTTGTAATCGCAAACGTTGAAACAAATAGAAACTGAAAATCAGGTATCTGTAAAAATGATAAAAATATTTACATTTCTTATTTAATTAAAATAATACAAAAGTAATAGGTTACTCAACTTTCTAAATTTAAAAAACTTACCAGATAAGCTTTGTTTCTGGCTATGGCAAAACTCACTGCTGCTGAGGGAATACACTAGGCCAAAAACATTAAGAAAATAACTTAAAAAAATAATATATGTTTCATGTTAGTGTGATATTTAATAATCAAGTTCTATTTCAACTACTGAAATCTTGTATCACTCATTTAAGTTGGGTGGGAACAATAATTAAATAATATGCCACCTTTAAAAGTTATGCAAGGCTGTTTTAACAAATGTTTGGAATCAAAGAAACAATTTAGATCTTCTTGTGGACTTTTACACCTTAAAAATAAAGACACCCTCAAAACAAACTCTGCCACCTGATGAGATTTTATGTGATGATTTAAAGAGACTGGTAAACGTAAACACACACACACACACACACACACACACACACACACACACACACACACACACTATGTATGTATATTATGTATGTACTCATGTTTCCCTGAAAATAAGACTGGGTCTTATTTTATTATTATTAAATAAGACTGGGTCTTATTTTCTTGTGGGTACCAAAATAAGCACTAGGGCTTATTTTGGGGGAGGTCTTATTTTTTTTCTCCATGTATGCAAGGCCCACTTCTGCTTGCTCGCGGTGGGGCAAGAGGCCGATGCCGCAGCCACGAGGCAAGGTGGGGGAGTGGAGCTGCCCCATGCACCTTGTGTCAGCTTACCTCAGGGCCCCTGCAGCCAGGCCATCTGTGCCGTCACCTGCCTCGTAGCCACGACACCAGCTACGTCGGCTTCTGCTGCACATGGCTTCTGCTGCTGCCGCTACGAGGCAGTTTGGGTCATGGACGGCCTGGCTGCAATGGCCCTGAGGTAAGCTAGTGCAGGGCACGTGGAGCAGCTCTATCCCTCCCCCTCACCCCACCTCATGGCCACAGCACGAGCAACCAGACAGAATAGGCAGCCAGTCAGCTACGCAGGCTCTTAAGTAAGGCTTATTTTGGGGGTAGGGCTTATATTAGGTGCACATGTTAAAAACATGGTAGGTCTTATTTTCAGGATAGGGTTAGGATTAGGGCTTATTTTGGGGGGAACAGTGGTATGTATGTTAGTTATCTGGACTATAACAATCATGTAATGATTTCAAGAAAAATCAATCTTTTACTTCAATGTAAAGGTTGCAGTTCTTATAGGTATCCTATGAAAAGAACATACATGGGGCCTGTCATTAATACATGTATAATTCCCATTCTAGAGTGAAGGGATCCTGGGCTACAGCAAAAATTCAAAAAACTCTTCTTCTCTGTTTTCATTCTAAGTTCTCATCCAACAAAATATATTCATGACAATATCCTGCTGTACAACTAGAACAAATACTAGCTCTACCAGCTCTAATATCTTATGAAACCAGAGAAGGTTTACATGAACTGAGGGAAAAGAATCTGATTTTTTCTGAAATTTCTAATAATAGCATTTCATTGCAGGACTTATTTCAATTAAAATGTATATATAAAACAATTTAATTTTTATTGTGGATGATTTTATATCTGCTTGCGTGAAAAATGTATTTAGTTGGTAAAAAATGCAGTAATTTTATGGTAAATAATTTATCGATGATCAATAGCTAGGAAGCTAAAGGAGATATACATATATAGCTTGCCATTATAATTTTCAGTACAGAAAATTGGAGATATAGTAAATGTATCAACTTGAATGAACATTAAGTAATTAAATTGCAATTCCCATTTCTACAAAGCCTCAGCAATGCTTCAGAATGCTTACTGAACCTGCTGCACAGCGCAAATAATCCATTTCAGATGGAAAAACATTCCCCAAATAAAGGGAAAATCCAGACGTAACAAGAACACAAGTCTGAAATATAAAAATATGACAAGCAATATATTGATTAATATAGTTATAGAACTAAGCAACTATGTAAATTTGAGAATTATTATCCCAAATATCTGGCAGCAATATAAATGTATTCATATTTCACTAAGAAAGAATACATATGAAGAAATACACCGAGAATGTCCCAAAGATGTTTTTCAAAAGGCAATGGAACTTTCTTGTTTTTTTCCTTGAAAATGTTTCACTTGTCATCCAATAACTTCACTCTTCAGTTCTTCAATTCTTGGATTTTTTTTTCAAGAAAAGAAAAAGCAAGAAACTCTAATTGCCTTTTGAGAAGCATCTTTGGGACAACTATGACCTGGATGATTGAGAATCTCCATAGACATTTACACTGAGAATGTGATACAGATTCACATAAGCAACATTATTTCCCCTGTCTACACAGCATTTTAACTATGCAACTCCTGTTAATGTGCAAGCAGTAAGCTGATATTTATGTAATTATATTTCCTTTATCACATATGAAAATTCAGCAACCATTTAATTAATTTAGTTAGTTGATTGCAGTAACAGTATGAATATATATACATAAATGTCTTCTTGGCAGACACATGCAACAACCAAATATGCATATCTTGCCTACATTTTCTGATTCTCCATTGCAAAATATTTTGAAACCATTTTTATTCATGAACTACTTGGAGAAAATCTTCAAGAACCACTGTGCTGCTACTGAAATATTGCAAGTAATATCACTTAGTCTATAACAACAGTTGAATGGATTTTCCAATGCCAAAATCTCTATAACTAATTATGTACATTTCTTCTTTCGGCTGTTCCTGTTAGGGGTTGCCACAGCAAATCATCTGTTTCCACCTAACTCTATCCTCGGCATTAATATATAATTTATATTACTATAATTATTATGTTGTTACTAAACATTTCTAAGAAATAGGAAGTAATGGGGCTGAGAAGATGATTTATCTTTGATTTTTAATTGATTTTATGGTAAGTTATTTGTCTGATTGTTGTGAGCTGCCCAGAATCATTGACAGTTGAATAGCATACAAGTTTAATTCATCATCATGCTTATCATCAACAGTTTAAGTGTGGGAATGGAAGTAGGCATGAAAATTGTTCCCATTCCTATTTTTAAATATCTATCACCAAAATGTGAAATTATTCACATAAAAAAGAATTTGAGGACTTTGGAGAAAGTTAAAAATGGGGGGGGGGGATATTGTCTTCCATTCCCATTTCTGAGATTAGGACTACTCTTCTTCCATTCCTGTCCCTTCCGAAAATGTCATTGATCACTGAATGAAGCATTGTAGAACAAGCAGCTCAACCTCTCAAACAATCCCACACTTACCATAAAACATCATTCACAAGATTCAAAAATCATCTTACACTATTACTGAATATAGGCAGCAAGAGACTCTCATCTTTATTAAAGAAAACTCTTACTTTTATCTTTTATCTAGAAATAGTGTCACTTGTTACTGACATGGGTTCTGCTCTAGCCTAATAGTTAAACATTACAAGAACACAAATAAACTTGAGATTTACTTTAACATACAGATGCTATTCTCTACATGCATAAAGTATATTAAAAGACTCCAAGAGTCCTCCCTGAAACAAAACCACACACCAAAAGTAATCCATCAGCATAGATCATAAGTATTGTCTATTTTCATCAGTCAATGAAAGGTGCAGCCATGGGTAGTAGAACTGTGCATAATAAGGGCCACCCATTTTCTTGGAAAAAAACCTGTGAGAATGAATACTGTGATTAGAACTTGATGAACCTAATTGCATTTGTTTCAGAATTCTTTTTATATTTATTTTAATGTGTCATCATGGAGATAATTCATAGGCAGCACTGCCCTTTGATAAAATTGCACTCAACATAAACCTTTTCCAAATTGCATTGACATGCTGAAAGCAAATTTGTACCTATTACTTCCTTTGAAGAAAATTTCACATGAGAGAATACAAAAAGGGTGTAACAAATGTTAAAAGGAACCGCTGTATTCACATTTTTCTCTTTTTGATTCTTTTTCTCCCTTTTAATCAACAGGCAATGAACTTTCTGCTTTTACCATGACAATGTAATTAATAATGTTTGTTTTCCACGTACAAAAAAGTAATAACTAGCTAGACTAAAGTAGATCTGAACAATTTCTTGTACTTACGCCCATCAGCAATGAATAAATCCATGTTTTATAAAAGAAACAAGGATGAAATTTTTTGGAGAGCTGAAGATTGCTAGATTTAATATCTGGAATGTAACTTCCATTCTGTTGTTTTCCACGTTCCAAAGTTGGCATCCTATCATAACTAAATTCTTCCCTGTAAGATTCTTCCTTTGTCATAATGCTTTAAAGAGATAACAAAATATCAATTTTCATTTATTTTCCAACCTATGCCTTGAGCTGACAGAAATAGGTATTTTTTAAAAGCTGAGATGAACATCTAATAATAATAATGACAAAGACTCCTGCTTCTTTTAGTATCTTCAGTTTTATTATGCAATATTACGAACTCTTAGCATATATATTACCCCACACATTTCACTGCATAGAAATGTTCACGATAAACTTCTCAGCCCAGATTTATTTCATAGATGGTAAATTTTAGCCTGATTTAAGTGTTATTTAAGTTCCACATCAAAGGAGTAAATTATGTAATAAATTTATTTCTAATTTTAACTGATTATCCTGATAAAGTACTTAACAGTTTTCTATTATGCCTTACAAAATATTACAGTGAAACTAAAAAGAGGTCTCTAACAGTGGATGTAAATTGGAATATATCTTATTTGAATAAATTTCAATGTATGTGCACAATTTCTTAATAAAGATTAATTTTACCATGAACTGAATAACTATTCATTTATATACTGTTTCTTAAGTTTTATTTGGGTATGAAAATCAGCAAGTACCAGAAACATGACAAGATCTTTACTGAACCTGACATTTCAGTTGTAATTAATACTTTCTTCTATACATGCAACTAATCAATGGTACCCAGTTTAATCACTACATTTACAGCACAGATTGATTATTATAACTTATGTATACATATATCAGCCCTGCAAAAAAGCCCATACATACCTTAAACTGAAGTTTAATGGTCAACTTTGAACAGTTTGGTGAGTAGGGCTGTCTGGATACTTTGTTATAGTCTCACTGTGTAATGATTCATGCACCCTTTGAAAATTTTTCTCCTCCACTTTGGCTTTCAACAGGATCTATTCATACAAGAACAAAAGCACAGCAAAAAAACTCAGGCAAGGGGACATAAAAATGCCAACAGAATGTTAATGAAGAGAACGCACTACAAAACTACTACACCATATTTTCACAAGGTTTTTCCATCATAGTCTTCAAGAAGAACTTCAAGATAAAGTTCCATGCTGCTGAGAGGTAAAATATATAATATACAACATAACATATATTGAACAATTGTATAATCATATTCATGCTATGATACTGATGAAATTGTAATTTCAATCGTAACACATTATTGTGTCTAATGGACTTAGTTTGAAAAACACATATAAGATTGTGTTGTCCTAGCCATCCCTACAAAATTATTCAATTTTTTTCCCACAATACAAATAGCATTGTAGAAAGAGAATCAAAAGAACAAAGGAGTCAGGAACTTAAACATGGACAGTGATTGTAGGTCAGAAACTCAAACATGCCCACTTTAAAAGACATTCCAAAAGTCTTTTAACTTTCAGTAACATTAAAGGTTAAAAACAAGATTTGAAAATACAAACATTATTAATCAATATTTTGATTTAGTCCTTTACATAAGAACATTATATGAAATGCATATTTCTATATATTAGATACGTCTAGTTTTGTAGAAAGAAATTTAGAATAAAGATAAATATATAATCTCTCATACAGAACATTACTTTTGTTTTATATAATCTCAACCTCTCTACTTGTTAAATTAAACACTATTAAGAATGCCATCTTCTCTTAAGCGACTGGCACACTGTTAACTGGAATGATGACATTTTGTACTGCCTTAACATTCCTTGCAGCTAAGAAACAATTCCAGCATAGCAGTCTGAAAAGCAACATATTTCTGTCTATGCTAATTTTGAGAAAGTATTTTGAGACACTATTTTTTCTTGGTAAAGAGATGATACAATGATAATACCTAGCTTTTATCTGTATGCAATTGTTCTCAAGTACTGAAATGTACTATCCAACCTACATCAGACTTACATTTGCATCAGATCTGGTGCAAAACTCCAAATGGCCATTAGATAGCAGCCCACATAAAGTAGTTGTAACTCATTTGTTGTGTCAACATAGCCATTAAAAAGCCATTTCACTTATTGTAGTAGTGTCCTTTGCACACACACCTCCATTAAGACCTGCTCTCAAATATGGATTCAAACTAGGGGAATCTACAGGTTTTTTTAAAAAAAAAACCTCAAAAGGATGGTCATATTAATTTGAGCAAATCTCTGCTTGTTTTTATCTGTGTCACACGCACACAAAAACTTGGTGGCAAAACCTTAGATTCCAGCATCCTGGCTACTTTTTTTTAACTCATAGACACCTCTGGTTTGCACTAAGTTGTGAGTTTTTTCAGCCTATGAATTTTGCAGCCAAGATCTTTTGAGAAAAGCTTATGGATAGTTTCATAAATTAGGGATGCTCAATCATGACACACACACCCCTTCATCAGAAGGCAAACAGGTAAATTTGTCATTAACAGTCCCTGAAGTCATCCAGGAGTGGCTTTTTTTAGTTCAGTATATCCCCCCTCCCACCTCCCAAACATGCATTTCCGAAGAAATCTGGACTGTAGCCATTCTCTCTTTTTCATTTTCCAAGAATGCCTTTGTGGTTTATATGGGGAGCTGAGGAAATATTGGAAATGTAAGTTACATTTGATTTTGGTGTTTTGTACACATAGAACAGAAAATATATATAGTTTTGAACTTCAAATAAACAGTTACATTCCATCAGTTCTGCCAAACTGGTCACAATTCAGCTGAAATTAAACATGGAAATGTTGGGTTGTGCTGGGTTTCAGCCAAAACCAAGTCTGGAGGATTCCATAGAGATTCTACAATAGAAGACTGGCAAGGGCACCTTAATTTTTCTGCTATATAATTGTGCTGGCTGCCCTCCATTTCTACAGTGCTTTCCTATTCCTTTATGTCTATGGAAACTGCTCTTGATGTTCTACTATGGCATATTTTACCAGCCAATCTGCCTCCCAATCTTCCTAACTCTTGCCTTTCTTTCCTCCCAATAGTCACAACTGATATTTTTGATACTTGCAGTCAGCATTTCCACAAACACTCCCTAGGTTTTTCTCATTTGTTCTTCTGCCCACTAAATCTCTCCATTCCAAAAATCACATTTCCATTTAATCCATTAAAGTATTCCTATAATCTACCTCTCTCAACCACTCCCTAATTTATTCTCCCTCCGTCTATACTATTCTCTTGCCCTACTACCTACGGTTGAGCGGTCGCATACACATTTCATTGCATTTTGTACCATGTATGACTGTGCATGTGAATACAATTTGATTTGATTTGATCCTGAAAAAACACAGTCATTTCATTCTACATATGAAGCAAAACATCTGAAGTTTATATTTTGGTTTGTGCATAGAACATTCTGCACATTCTCAAACCTGGGCTAGGCTTTGCAGTTCTTTCTTTTCTTTCTTCTTTTCTTTCCCTCTCCCTTCTTTCTTTCCTTCCTTCTTTTCCTTATTAAAAATAGATGGAGTAAGGAATTGGACAAACAGCACAGAAAGTATCCATAACCATTTGGGAATGCAAGCTTTCAGTTATAATGTGGATTATTTTCTAGAATTTCATCATGTTCAGTACTCTCTGGATCATGATTCAGGGCATAGCAAGGAATGGAAACACCTGATCATTTTCATCTGATTAGGCAAAGCTAAACAGGATCAACTGTATTTAATATTTGCATGAAAATATAATGCCTAAAAACTAGAACAGACAAGCATCCTGGAAAAGGGCAAGACAAACCATCTTCATCGTGTCCTCAACAAACCTACATCGTTCCCTTGTAGGGGGGTGCATACCAACGCCTCACTAACAAAGCAAAGCCCTCTTGACTTTTTTTGACCCCCATAATCCCTATGTTTATATCCACACAATCATGAGTCTTTTTTTTTTGCTTCAGGATTCCTGGTAATGCCACCGACTGAGGCAAATGCAAGGTGAAAATGTTGTCCTTATCAAGCAACCGAAACCTACCGGCGTTGCTTTTTAAAATTAAAAAGAAAATTGCAGACTTTGATGTAATATGTACGTCTAAAATATGTGTATCTTGCGTAAGAGGTACTTGATACACACGAAATACCTAACAGGTGCACGTGTTGCTTTCCCATTAAAGTGCGTCTGTCTTCAATTACAAAAAACGATTAGGAATTAATGGGGACCGGCGTCCCGCCCTCGGGAAGATCCCCGGGGTGGAATCCGCCGAGGCGAGGCGCCACTTGGGGGAACAGGTTCGGCTTCGGGGCGCCGACGGAAAAACTTTGAAGGCGTTCAAAAGGCGGCGGCACCCGGCAAAAACCGCTGAGGACAAAATAGGGGATGTGTGTGGAACTCATCATACCCACCTGTCACGCGACGGAAAGGGGGCGGGATTTAAATTAGGGAAAGGCAAAGGAGAACCCCCTATTCTCCCTTTCCCCCCCCCCCCTCCACTCTCTACCTCTG
>JANHFJ010010206.1:154892-165803 GCA_032468195.1 Cerberus rynchops
CGCACAGACCAAAGATGGCCATGCTAGCTCCGCCCCTTCTTGCTACAGACGAAAATGTAATCTATTTTGTGGATAGCCCTCATATATTGAGAGTCAGTTGGTTTAGTAGTTAAGACATCAGGCTATAAACCAGGAGACTCTTAGTTCTAGTCCTGCCTTAGGCACAAAAGCCCTCTGGGGGACTTTGGGCCAGTCACTCTTAGTCTACCACCATCATTGTTGGTGGGGAAAATTGGAGGTGGAAGGAGTACAGATAGTCCTCAACCTATGACCACAATTGAGCCCTAAGTTTATGTTGCTAAGTGAGACATTTGTTAAGTGAGTTTTGCTCATTTTATGACCTTTCTTGCCACAGTTGTCATGTGAATCACTTGAGTTCTTAAGTTAGTATCATGGTTGTTGAGTGTATCTAGCTTCCCCATTGACTTTGCTTGTCAAAAGGTCACAAAAGGAGATCACATGATCCCACGGGACACTGCAACTCTCATAAATATATGCTGGTTGTCAAATATCTGAATTTTGATTTTGTGATCATGGAGATACTGCAAGCAGTTGTGTGAAAAACAGTCATAAGTCAGTTTTTTCAGTGCCGTAACTTCAAATGGTCAGTAAACAAGCTGTTGTAAATCAAGGACTACATGTATCAGGCAGGTTCACCATCTTGAATTTTTTAGGGTGGATGAAAAACAATCAAAAATAAATGTGAGCTGTAGTGAAATGTCTTAGCAGTCCTTAAATGTTTTAGACATTTAGACAAGTAAAAGTTTAGATAACGACCTACACAAAATTTGTTTATATAAATTCTTCTGCTTCTCAAGAAAGATCTGAGTAAAAAGGTGGAGCTGTATATGCTTGGCTGGTTTGATGTTTCTGAAATTATTGGCCTTTCATCTTCCTGGGTGGTATATTTGGAAAAGAATTTCCACCGCCTTCTAGGATTCATATTAATTTCTTTATTGTCAATGTGAACTTTCTAGCTAATTGATAACAGTCTATCCAGCATGCTTGTACAAGCAGATGTGCCTTTGAAGATATCATACAGTGAATTATAACGCATTATAAACTAGAGAACATTTTCAGAAAGTCCATAAAACCCTTGATGCTTGGAAAATAAGAATATATGGAGATTTAGAATATTGTTGACAATTTACATATAAGGTGAGATGTGCCTGACGGTGCAGATTTTTTTTTATTGAACAGTGAGAACACTGACTGTACAACTGAATGAAATAGGCTAGTTTACTTTCTACTGTACTCACTGTTGAGTAAATTCAAAATAGTATCTTAACTTCTTTCAGGCAGGCAAAATTATTAGATTTAGATTTGTTTCAGTTCTAATATCAAATTGTGGAATGATACTACTACAAGAAAGTTTTCATTTTTTATTGTGAAAGTGCAATGTTTTTCAATTAAAATGTTATGAAAAATCTTATTGTGTATCTTTGTTGTTGATAATCATTAAGTTGCTTAGCAATTCATATTATGATATAGAACAGACGATTCAGTGAACATAAAAGGGAGATTTAAAAAATGTGTTGTACTGGTAATATTTTGTGTGCTGTTTTCATTTGTAAAACCGCTTTCCAAAGACTGACCTATCAAAAACAACTGACTGTGTGTGCTTTACTCTTTTCTATAATAAAGTACAACAAAAATAAGTTTTAAAACATATTTTTCTAGCAAATACGAATTTATTTAGTATTGACATAAATGTTTCCTTTTTTTTAGATGACAAGGAAATAAAAACAATAGAAGGTGTAATAACAAGATTTTGTCCGGATTATGGGATGATTGATGATATAATTTGCTTCACCAAGGATGCTGTGGTGAGGACTGTGCCACTGCAAGTCGGACAGAGAGTAATAGCTCACGTTGAAGAAGATAAAATATCTCATGGATTAAGAGCCGTCAGGGTGAGGTTAAAACAACTGGAGATGCTTCTTGAGCTTTAATTGTTTATAATAGTGGTTTCTCAAATTAGACAGTGGACCACTGAAGGGGGCTGCAGAGTTATAACAAGGGGTCTGTGATATGGACAAAAGAAGAAAACAAGCAAGCCCAAAGCTCTCTCACACAGCTCTTCTTGTTGCATGGACCGAAAGGTGCTTCGCTGCCAGTAGTAAAATAGAAGGGAGAAACAGAGGAGAGGTGTAGAAAGCCCCAAAAAGAAAGAGTATCTCAAGTTCCAGTTGGGAATTTTTTGAACCTCAGCCTTAAAGGCTTGTTCCAGTCTGCTGCCACATGAGCAGAGCTGAGAAAGAAGCACCTTCAACTCCCATCAGTAGAGCTCGTCTTGTATAGGCTGCCCGGCATTCCTTCAAGAAGGCTCTTTCCACTGCTTGTTGGCTGCCTTTACAGGCAAACAAATATTTAGATTTGTGGAGGACTCACAGTAACACCAACCAGCTCTGCCTGTTTTATTTACACACACACACACACCCCACTTATTTTCATATGCAAATCAAGACAATAAGCACACTTATTACTCCCTCTCCAGTTTTCCCCACAACAATCCTTTGAAATGAGTTGGACTGAGAAGGTATCCAGCTGATTTTTTTTCATGCCTGAGGCTGGGATAGGGTTTGGTTTGGTTTAGTTTAGTTTAGTTTAGTTTAGTTTAGTTTGAAGGTGATTACCGGCACCTTGAATTGTACCTGAAAGCAAATCAGCAACCATTGCAGCTCCCACAAAAGAGGTCACACATGCAGATATTGAGTCTTATGTAAATCTGGCCCATTGTATTTTGAATTAACTGAAACTTCCAGATGCTCTTCAAAGATAGCCCCATGCGTTACAATAGTCCAAACTGGAGTTGATCAGGGAGTGGGTGATTGTGAGAAGGGCACATTAGTCCAGGAATGGGCATAATTGGCACATGACCCGCAATTATGCAAAAGCCCCCCCTGGCCATGAGTGCCAACTGCTTAAGCAGGAATCATGTATCCAGGAGACCCCTTAGGTCAGTGGTGGTGAACCTTTTACTTACTGAGTGCCAAAAAGTACGTGCTTTGCATGTGCCATCTGCACTTGTGTGCGGCTCCTCCACATGCGCTGTATGCAACTGCACCATCTGCGCACGCATGCAGCTTTTGCATGCGTGCTGCGTGCAGGCAGTCAGGCACACATGAGCAATCGCATGTGCATGCACAGAAGAGCTCCAAAGACCAGCTGCAATCGTGCGCATGCACAGCGGATGCCCAAAGAGCAGCTGGGTCTCTGCAATTGTGCATGCATGCATGTGTAATTCCATATGCGTGCTCAGCTGGAAGTAATTTGGCTGACAGCTTGTGTGCCCAGCTAGATGGCTCTGCATGCCACCTGTGGAACCCATGTCATAGGTTCGCCATCACGGCCTTAGGTTGTGCACCAAATCCATCTGGGGCGATGCAATCCCTTTCATGACCAATAATGGTAAATCTCCAAAATTCAAGGATCCTTAAACTCAAAGTTGGTCCATCTTTCTAGGGTTCAATATTAGCCAATTGCTCTCCATCCAGACCACAGCAGCCTCCTGGCACCAAGAGAGGGCAGTTACAGCATTGCTTAGCGCACTACAGGAAGAGATGTATCTATGAGTATCATCAGCATATTGATGGTACCTCACCCTAAATTGACAGATAATCTTCCCAGCCTTTTATGTACAGTAGATGTTAAACGAGTAGTTGGTTTATTTACTGACAGCAAAACTGAGAGGACGCAGTTATTTAATATATTAAGCTATTGTGCAGGTCTGCAAAAAAGTCAAAAAGGGTTCTTAAATTAAAAACAGAGAACCACTGGTTTATAAAATAGACCTTTTAATGTGATTGACACCCAGTTAGTCAGATTGAGAATATTTATTGAGCATCCTACTAAGAGGAAATTTAAAGTTTCGAAATACATAAATATGTCTTCTACCACCTAAATGTGAAAATGTAATAAGCGATCCAGTTTATATGTGCTGTTGAATATGATTTTGCCCTGGTTCTGTCAACAGAAAATAATTCGGTCTGGGGTGAGTTGGGGAAGAGATTTCAAATTCAGACACATGCAAAATAACCTGGATGAGATATTTTCAAAAGGATAGAAATTACCAGAAAAGAGGAATACCTGCATCCAGCTTTCCTGATAAGAATACAGTATGATTAAAAAGAAGAACAAAAAAACAAAAATTCATAAGTGTAAATGGTTAACAATCATTTCCTTTTCTCCCCTGACATATAGAAGTAGCAGTTTTCTGGGACCTTTCCTCCAAGCACTGCATTTTTGTTCATTCTACAAAAAGTATAATCCTAGATAAGACAGAAATGAAAAATACAATAGACTCTGTATAATAATAAACATAGGAAATCACTAGCACTGCAAATAGAGGAATACTGGAGGAAGTCCAGTAGGGGGCAGATCTAGTACACAAGTTGAAGTTCAGTCAATTTGAATTAAGTTTAGGAGAGGAGTTTAGGAAAGATTTTGATTTTGTCTTCATTGGAAAGTAAAAGTAGAATGGGTTTTAGATAAGATTACCTTCAGAAGTTTGCTGCAATTGTTTTAAACAGATAAATGGAGGTGAGCAAGGGTGTGGATGAATGCGGAAAAGTAGACAAGCAGAACAGCATCCTGTAGAGCAGGGGTGTCAAATTCAAGGCCCAGGGGCCAGATTCGGCCCACGAGGTACTTAGATCTGGCTGCAGGGAGCCCTCCCAAGCTCCATTTTTGCTGGCAGAGGGTTGCAGGAGGCCGTCGCAGCTGAAAATGGAGCTCGCAAGGGCTGTGAGCAGCCCTTTCAAGCTCCATTTTCACTGCAGAGGGTTGCAGGAAGCTGTCGCAGCAGAAAATGGAGCTCAGGACATTTTCGCTGGCAGAGTGCTCAGGCCACCACAGGCGGCCCCCCCCCAACACAAGTGACATCAAACTGTTGGCCCACCCTGGCCCCTCAAAGTCAAACAAAACCCTGATGCGGCACTCAATGAAATCGAGTTTGTCACCCCTGCAATAAAGAGAGAAACGCCCAAATGAAATGGTAGGATATTGTTAGTGGCCTGTATTTGATTAATTCTTTTTCATTCTTGACACATTAGAAAGCACTTCATGATATGGAAAAACAGTCTTCCACACAATTCTCAAGGAAGAAAGATTATAGGCACTACAATTTTAAGTAAACTACTAATTTCACAGTTTTATCATGCAAATAAAATATTAATATTGTGTACAGTATTAATACAGTACTGCAGTATTTTCTATAGATCTGAGGGACTGTTTTAAGAAGGGAAAATGTGTCCCATTTTATCTGTCTCAACGAGGCCTGAATAGGATTCTAGAATAATAAGGGCCTAATTGCCCTTGCATCTCAGCACGTATCTCTGCAGTTAAACAAGATCTAGTCTGTTAGTATGGATGATTAATGTGTGTAGCGGGATCCATGCTTCCCTACCTGGTTTAAAATCTTATCTGTCTTGGCAAATTATTTCTCAGTGGCTTAAATGCATATTGTGATAAGTTACTGAAATATTTCACTTGCCTTCCATATTTTGACAAGTGTTAGAAAATATATTCCCTTTTTTAGATTAGAAGCTGAAAGATCTATACACTTTTTTCTTTTTCACACCCAGTTGTCATTTATGGTATCTACTTAATAGTGACGCAATGGCTCAGCATTTAAAGACGCTGAGCTTGTCTGACAGCCAGGGTTTGAGACCCAAGTGCCACATGACAGGGTGAGTTCCAGTTAACTTGCCCAGCTCCTGCCAACCTTAGCAGTTTGAAAGCAAGCAAGTACAAATAAATATATAGGTACCACTTCGGTGGGAAGGTAACAGTTTTTTGTGTGATGTATAGTCATGCTGGCCACATTACCACAAAATCTCCTCTGATAACACTGGCTCCCTCAGCTAAGAAATAAACCTGAGTATCGCCCCCTATAGTTATACGCAACTGGACAGGGAAACCTTTAGTTTTACCTTAATAATTGTGTCCTTGGGTAGAGTGCCTGTTGTCTTGTGTCGAGGGATTTTAAGAAGATGAAAAAGCTTTAATTGCATAGATGAAATAAAAACTAATCTCTTCAGATATCTTAAGCAGTTTCTACTTTCATCTTCAGTGCTGTAGATCTGTCTACAGGATATGTCAACTTGATGTATTTGTGAAATGATTTAATTGACATGTTCAACATTTCATTGGCTGAGTATGTTTCTCAGAAGTATCTGTGTGCATCCATTCTCTCCATGATAAGTTGCAACTTACCGATTCCTATTTTGTATGTGGTTGAGCTTGACTGCCTTAGAGCTGTCTGCTCAATTCCATGACTGGCTAGAAATTATAATAGTCTCACATGTCTGGAAATTACTTGGTTTAAACAAAATCCTCAACTTTCAGTACGGTTTGATTACCTACCATTTCGTTGATCAAGTGTTTAGTTTCTTGTTTTTGTCTTTAGAATGATACCATGAAGTACAGTATACAAATGTTTTTTAAAAGGTTGAACTCATCCCAACAAAAACATCAATAAAAAAAGTTCATTTGTTCCTTTTTGCAGGTAGAAAGCATCTCTGATAAATGGGATGATAACAGCATAAGTTCTTATACAGTGGATACAAATGTTAAAACACTCATTGGCAGTATTACAAAGTTTACTGGAGTTAATGGCTACATCAATCAAGCAACCTCTTTCTCTATGAACGTAGTTTGTAAAGGTAACCTGTGTATTTCCTTTGAAAGTTTTATTTTTTTAAAGCAACTTTTTTCAATTTCAGATGGTGTATTGGTTTAAGTACAGTCTGGTTAACAACAGCATTAGGGACTGGAATTGCTATTGCTAAGCGACACTGTCATAAAGCATGAAGTCACATGACCACACTACTTAGCGATGGCAATCTCATTTGCCATCATAAAGTAAGAATTTCACATGACTGTGATTTCAACTTCCTGATGAATTTGCTTGTAGAAAGCTGGAAGGGAAGGACAGAAATTATAATTATGACTGCATCTTGCTGCGATGTTATAATTACAAGTCAAATCGCAGATGCCCAAATCACAATCACATGATTGCAGGGATACTTGATGGCCAAGATAAAGAAATATTTAAATGTCATTAAAATATGTATTGACTGCTGAAGTGCATACCTTTTTTCCTGCTTTGGTTGTTTACTTTTGTAATCCGGCATTTGGATAAATTACAGTGTGGTAGGAAAAGGTAGTATCTATTATACTGGCAACATCTGGAAGGGATACTTCATTTCAGTGGACCTTTGATCAAATTGTTTCTGTGATGCAGAGTGTCAAGCTACACTCTGTGTCAAAATAAAGTGGTCTACTCTGATTGGAGATGTTGTGGGAGAGCACTCAGCTTTTCCAAATTGTGGCATAGCTTCATATCAGAATCAAGGAACTCCACAAAGTCAAGCAGTGTCATATTATACAGCCTTGAAACCTTCCCTGTTAACAGATTTGGAGTTATTCCATGCTGCTTTTTATTTTATATTTTAAGACTTTTATCCTTGTAAAGGAGATTTGGTGGAAGCTGAATATATTGTCAACACAACAACATGGACAAGTGAAGCCATATCTGTAAAGCCCTTACGGTTTAAAAGAATTGACAAGGTACGTGTTAATACATTGGAAGACGGTACATGTATTTCAATCACTGTCATGGATGGTGGGAGGAGAAATCAGGAGCCACAATAGGAACTGCCTCTTTGTTGCAATAAAACATTTTCAACTTAAGGAAGCCCTAAAGTACAAGTAAAAATAAATGGTCTTTAATCCTCTAACAAGATTACAATTATCAAGGTTTTGAGAGAAGGGGAGAGACCTGCTCTGTTGTGGTGGTGTAATTTTTTTTCTGTAAGAATATGAAAAGGTTTTTTTTAAGATTAAAGCTCATATTGGTAATCCTGAAACAGTGACCTGAAAACAGTCCAGCAGTAGCCTTTACAGTTCTTGACTTACAACCACAATTAAGCCCAGAATTTTGTCATAAGTCATTGCAGTCATAAGTTGAGTTACCACATAACCAGACTTGATTTTAGACCCATTTTTACACCGATCCTTTAGCAAGCCATTGCGTCCACAAAGTCCAAGTCCAGCTTATCCAATAGGTATTTTTTGCCCAAAAATGGCAAAACCACAGGATGCTATAACCAATCATAAGTACAAGCCAGCTGCCAAGCATTCAAAATGTGGTTATCTGACCACAAGGATGGTACAGCTGTCATAACTTTGAGGATGGGTCAAAAGTTATTTTTTTCAAGTTCATTGTAACTCTGAACTGTTAAATGACTGACTGTAAATCGAGACGGAGTCTTGCATCTCTAGCAATTGATACAGAAGTTCTGCATGTGTAATTAATGTTTCGCTGTTAGGACTAAGAGTTCTTTCCAAAATAGAGAAGATAGTTTGATCTTGTGGTTAAGATAGATACCAGACCAGAAACCAGGAGACTCTGGGTTCTATTCTCACCTGAATATCAGCTGGGTGACATTGGACAGTCATTTTCTCTCAGCCCCTGACAGGATTGTTGTTATGGGGAAAACAGAAGTATTGTGTGTGTTTGCCACCTTGAGTTACTTAAAATATATAATTTTTAGTGTACATAAATGTGAAGACATTGTGACTTATACCATTTGTTTACAAGTCCAGAGAAGTATTCTGTATTTGAATGTATTCTGTGTTCTGTGCTTTGTGTGATTGTACTGATGGAGGCTCATTCAATTTCGCAGCACACACGTTGTGCATTGACAATAAAGGATTGAATTGAATTGACTTACAACAGTTCATTTACCGGCTGTTCACAGTTACATCACTGAAAAAGTACTTTATGACAAATTTTTCATAACAACCGTTGCAGCATCCCCATGGTCACATGATCAAAATCCATATAATTGGCAACTGACTCAATTTATGAGGGTGGCAATGTCCCGGGAATCATGTGATTTTGCAGCCTTTTGACAAGCTATGGAGAAGCCAGATTCACTTAACAAACGTTACTTCTGCAACTTAATAACTGCAATGATTCACTTAACAGAGGCAAGCAAGGTCATAAAACGGGGTAAAACTCACTTAACAAATGTCTCTCTTAGCAACAGAAATTTGGGGCTCAATTATGGTCATAGGTCAAGGACTACTTGTAGTCTGCATATTGTACCAAAACCCATAAGTCATAAGCTGTATAAGAAGACAAACAAGCTAGAGTTCTTCATACATAATGCTAAACAAATCACAGAAGATACAAGTGTATTTTATCATTTGTGTTTATCAGGAGTGCTTAATCAAGACCTGAGAAGCATATCATTCACACATATTGGGACATCGAATTATAATTGTTTATACTCTTTATTTAATCTAATGATAATTAAAATTATTACAGATTCATATTTCCAGTATGTATGGAAGAACTGGTGTGGTAGACAACAGTATATTTTTCAGTCTGGATTTTCTGAGTCTTCCTAAGGATTATTTACCCCATAAAGATGATCTTGTCAATGTTGTGGTTGTGGAGAGCAACCAGTCCTGTTATAATTGGAGAGCATTCTGCATGGCTCCAGCAGACAAAAATCGGTAATGCAGTTTTCATAATTCTTTGCAAAATTATTTAATTCAAGTTTATAAAGTCCTCCTACAGTTCTTTAAAATAATTGTGATACTGAGTAAAATAGCGTCTGTTCTGTTCCGTTCCATTTTATGGTTTTTGTTTGAGGTAGCTAAGAGTAACATGTTTGTTATCCTTATTTATTTTGTAACTCAAAGATAGCTCATGCTAACAG
Source organism: Cerberus rynchops (assembly GCA_032468195.1). Lineage (NCBI taxonomy): Eukaryota > Metazoa > Chordata > Lepidosauria > Squamata > Homalopsidae > Cerberus > Cerberus rynchops. The sequence continues at coordinate 164,627 of JANHFJ010010206.1, forward strand.
TAAAGTGATTAAAAAAAGGTTTTTGTAAGCAGACTTCCAAAAGTTTGCACTCATTAATATTTACTAATCATATTTATTTCCCATCACAGATTCAAGACTATATTATGAGCTGATATGAAAAAATAAAAGGAGTTTTAAATAGTACTTTTCCCAGGGCTTTTAAAGGCTTTTTTTATCTAGTCTTTATTATTTTTTATAAATAATTCAAAGTGATGATCATATGTGTTACTCCTTCCTTCTATTCTCCTCACAACAACCCTGTGACGTGGGTTGGGCTAAGAGACAGAATAACTCTCCCAAGTCATCCACATGCCTTTTAAATCTAAAACAGAATTAGAATTCAGTCTCCTGGTTTCTAGCCTGGAGCCTTAACCACTAGATCAGACTGACTCTTTCCTCATTTTCAGTAGTTTCAAATTAATCCTTATAGGAAATCTGTTTCAGTCTGGGGTTGTCCAAAATACATTTGCAATCAGCAGTCAAATATGTTTTCTATCTATTTCTTAAAGAACTTGTTTTTAATAAGACATATTTTAAAATGGCGTTACTTAAAATACAATCTAATACATTAATGTTTTTATTTGCTTTTTGAAAGTTTGGTCCATGTTAGCTTTCTTTTTTCTTTTTTAAAGAAGATACTGGATGAAAGCATATGTTAGCTGTGTACCAACAGCTAACATATCAATTACATGGGTGCAATGAATAAAATTGATTTGAATAACTTTATTAAATCATGTTATCAATTAATATTTCAGAACATTGCTATCGCAAGACATAAATCTCAATGAGGCGAATGAAAATTTATTGAAAGACAAAGAAGGTCTGGAAGTGTCAAATATGACAGATTTTGGAAAACTCAAATTAGGAGCGAGCAAAAATATGGAAATCTGGATAGAGTAAGTTAATTTTGTTATTGCCTAGGTTTTTCTTTTTAAATATTTATCATAACTTAAATCTACAGCTTACTCTGATATCCAAGGCTGAGCTATCCATGACCCTTTTCCTATCTAGCAGATACATAGGACGAAGTGGAAGTCCAACAATGCAGTTCCAGTTTGGTTAGCCTATATCTTTCCTCTTGAGAAACACAAAGAACAATTCAAGTGCTTTACTCTATATCAGGGGTGGGGAACCTTGGCTCTTTTATGACTCGTGGACTTCAACTCCCAGAATTCCT
>JANHFJ010010216.1:114635-130266 GCA_032468195.1 Cerberus rynchops
GTGTCATCTAACTGTGTGTGTGTGTGTGTGTGTGTGTGTGTGTGTGTGTGTGTTTAAACAGAAGTATGTAAGTGTGCTTTTGCATGTGCTCTAGGAGTGACCATTCTTATGCTCTAAAATATTTTCTTTCAGAATATAATTTCTATAATTTCAAATGCCAATAGAATTTGTTTATGTAAGTCAGTATGAATAATGCTAAGTTTACTTTCATATAAAAGAGTGCCATCTGATTATTCCAATTTTTACTTGGAAGTATGTCATGAGTGGAATAAGTACTTACCTTCAGGTATATGCTTAAGATTACACCATCAGTAAAATAACTATCAATTGGGAGGGGAGTTTTTCAATTCCTTAATTTACATTGCACCTTCAAGCAGGTATTCCCAATAATTGTTATTTACTTTCAGGTTGGGTCTGCAGACTAAACTGTAAAAGCTAAAGTTATACCTTTCTTACTCCCCCCCCCCATACCACTCACAAAATTTCAACACAAAGCTTTTTTAAATGGTAACAAATTCAGAAATTGTCAGACAATCCTCTTACAAAAATGATCTTGGATTTCTTATGAGCAGGCAGCCAACAGAAAATGGGTACAGTGTTAGAAGAACAGGTGTGTTTTCATTTGAAAGAAGCCGCAAGATATATGAAAATGACTTAGCAGCTGGTGAATAAAAGAAATTGAACTTGTGCCAAGCAAACTGGTGTGTGTGTGAGAAAGAGAGAGAGAGCGTGCACACACGTTTTTCATTTACTAAGGGCTTGTCCAGATGGCATCTTCCCCTATGGCTGGTTTAAACCGGAAATAGTAGTAAAAAAAGTATTGCAATTAATCCGTAGCAATTAGCCTCTTGATTTGGACCTCATTCACTCTTTGGGATTTTTTTTTCATCTGTACCAAACTTTAATCTCATCTATTATTTGGATTAGCAGAGATAAGGACAACACACAAGGAACAAGGAACAGGTGCAAAGGCGAAATTATTCTCCACCAAGAAATGAAAGGATAATTAATGCAAAAGTCAATCACACATCATCAAATTTTAATTAAAAATACCAACAATACAAAATGATTGGGTCATTGGAAATTATGTAATATAACAGTAATTCTTTTATGTAGGAATGGATACGTTTACCTGTACATAGGAATGTACAGTATCAAATTTCAAATGTATATGCAAATATATTTATGTTTATTTTAAACACACCTTTATATAAAGTACCGGTATATTTTCACATACAGAATGACTTTCTAAACATACTTAATCAAAATCTATACGTCGCTAAATGAATTTTTTAGTAAATTATGGATTTTAGGGGATGTTTTAAGGAAAGAATATTTGTATAAAATTCAGAAAAGAATGAAACCCAAAAGATCATATATTTCAATCTTCCCATTAGTCAGTATGCATTGAGTCAGGGCAGGAAAATACCATAATTGTAATCTTCCCATTTTCTTATTCCTATTTTTCCTCATTTGATTTATATTCTGTGTGTCATTCAGAAGTTCCAGGTATCACAAATGGCACTCTCTACTATTCCCACCCCACAAACCTGTCAAATAGTTTGGACTGACCGACATTGCCAAAGTCACCCAGTGACTGAGGCCGAGAGCAGACTGAAACCTGGGTTTCCTTGCTCTTAGTCCAACACTCCTCAACCTCTGCATCCCATAGGGTCTCATTTATGCCCCATGTTGGTTTTATTTTGGATTCTTGCACTCAACAGGCAACACTACAGTAAAACTGCCCTTAACTTTTATAGCCCTGTTCCACACTTAAATGCCATCCAGGAAAAGACCTGTCCCCTGATTGCTATCATCATCACATATCCAAAGTGTTGACAACAAGGTCAACTTTACAACCGGTGGACTTCAACTCCCAGATTTCCTGAACCAGCATTGCTGGTTCAAGAATTCTGGGGGTTGAAGTCCACAGGTCGTAAAGCTGTCATAGCTCCTCATCCTGATGTATACAAAAGCTGAAGTTAATTAACCTTCACTTTATTCCTACAATATCTCTGTGCAATAGATAAGAGGCTAAGAGAGGGAAGTGAGCCCAAGGCAATCCCCCAGTTCCTTGGTTGCCATGACGAGACCTCAACATCAACACCTTGAACTGTGCTCAGAAAACTGGCAACAACCAGTAAATACCAAAATACCAAACTCTCTCTCCACAGACCTCCAATGATCTGACTCCATTTTCCAGGTTGCTATGGCATAATTAGGATTGTGATGGGTGGGGCCAGCAAACAGCCAAGCAGCTGAATAGAGAAGTATGCCAGTTTTGTTTCGATCTGGCATATTTCAGGAATGGTAAAAAGATGGCACATCCCCATCCCAGTAAGCCACCTTTGCATAGCCTTCTCACAGTTGCAGTGACACCAATCATAACTGTTTTTCTAGTCTTGGCTCTGTAAAATTGCAGCTGGCAAGATGGGGAATTTGAAAGCTGCAATGAACATAAGGTGGACATTCCCAACACCTGCTGTCCAGAATCACCTAATTCTAGAAAAACCTCACTCTTTTTTTAGTTTATCTAGGAATTAAACGTGCAAATTACATGTTTCTTTAGGAAATTTATCTGAAATGCTTCTGATTTTTTTTTCTAACCGTTATAACAGCAACTGGAAAAACTATGCACTAGTGACATTTCATTTGCAAAAAAAAAAAAAATTATTTTAAAGTTATTCTGTGGTTCAGCCTGACTACATCCCCTGCAAAGTCACGTTCCAAATCAAAAGAGAAATTTGCTCGAGAAATACAAGTTGGGGCTTATTCAATAAGCTGCTTCCATTGCAACTCTTATGCAAATATGCTCAAAGTAATCATTCATGACAATATGAAGTTGTTGTTTTTTCTGTGAGATCACAATGTGACTATGAAAGCCAGAAGCCTTTATAATGGGTTTAAGTCAGTAAATTAAGTTTTTATTGGTTTGTTTTCAATTTACCACAGATTTGATGATGGCATTGGATGTTTTGTTAGCAATCTTGTAAATGTTTGGTAGAGCTATAAAGCAGATGTTTTAATAAATAACATAATTAGATTATGCCTTCATTTTATATCAGTTTCCTTCATGTTGCCACTTCTTCCATATAGACTAAAACGTTTTCCTCCACGATTGTGATATTAAAGGTATCTGGTGCACTTGTCTATTGTGTCAAAGAGACTGTGAAAGAAGGCCATATTGACATTTAGTACAGGTAGTCATCGACTTACAACAGCTCATTTACTGACTGTTCAAAGCTACAACGGCACTGAAAAAGTGATTCATGACCATTTTTCACCCTTATGACCGTTGCAGCATCCCTGTAGTCACATGATTTACATTAGGATGCTTGGCAACTGATTCACATTTATGACAGTTGAGTCATGTGAGCCCCTTTTGCAACCTTCTGACAAGCAAAATCCATGGGGAAACCAGATTCACTTAACAACCAGATTACTAATTTCACAACTGCAGTAATTCACTTAACAAATGTGGCAAGAAAAATCGTAAAATGGGGCAAAATTCAACTAATTTCTCACTTAGCAACATACATGCGGGTCTCAATTGTGGGCATAAGTAAAGGACTACCTGTACACTTTCTAGAGTCTAGACAATGCAGGTCTTATCTTGAGCTCCAATTCAAAGAAATGAAAATAACAATTTTCCTTAAAAAAGCTCTTTAAAGAAATACAGAAATATTTTGGATCAGCCTACTGTCACTTCTTGAATGTTACCATGAGCTTTTTCACACATGGAAGCAGGGTATGGAAAAGACAGTGTCCATCCCTAATGTCACTCTTCAGATCTGATCTTAGAAAGTATTGCTGTTACTACATCTGACTGTGTAGATCATAAATCAGGATCTCTCTGTGGCCAAAACAGTTTTGCATCTTTAGTGCTCCTTTGAAAGTTTACATTCTTGTAATTGTTGCAAAAGCACATTCTCTTGCAGAATTATCAAAGGCAGGGGGGGAAATGTCTTTGTTCTGGAGACCTATCACTAAAGAGCCAAATATTGCTATTTTCTAGACCCTAAATCCTCACAAGAACTGCAACATTGGGCTGTCTGCCAACTTAAACAATTGCCAGTAAGCCCGATGATCCGGTTGCAATCAAATAGACAGAAAAAAGCAGTAACCACTCAAAAATGTTGAAGAAACAGATTTTTCATGTTTAAACAATTTCAAAAGAGGGCTTGTTCTACACCCATCAATATAAGGAGCAAGAGTAATGTATTACTTTGAAACATCACTAACAACGTTAAATAAATTCAAGAACTGTTATCTGACAGGAAGTTGCTTTCAGGTACTTTTGTAAAACAATGCTGATTTCTTCCCATCCCCTTTAGATTTTATTTTTTGTCAACAAAGGAATGGATAGAGAGGAAGACTGTCCTTCTAAAGCTTTAATTTAAAATTTGTCACCCCCACCCATGCACGTTTAAAGAGATACCTCTTCCATTGTGGTATGATTCATATTCTTCCCTTCTATGCCAGAACTCAACATAGAGCTGTGAAAGAATCAGTATAAATCTAACTACACAACCCATGACCCACTGGGTCATCATTTCAGAGATGTTTCCTTACCCAAACAGAATGACCGCTGGCAGACAAAAAAAAAAAGAGTGGAGAATGAAAAAAAAAAAAAGCTGACTTCTTCCTGGATTCTCTATTGGCTTTTCTTGTAGGAAGATGGCAGGGAGCACTGGAAATGACAATTACATGACCACTGCTAATTATGCTGAAGTGGCCACAACTCAGCCAAAGGACAGTTCCACGGGAGTCATGGGTTCCAGATTTTGAATGCATTATGTAAGTTGGCCCATTTGGGGTACGTTGATTCAAAAACTGTTTAAAATCCCACTATTTAAGGTATTCCAGATATAAGTTGGTCTAATGGGTAGGTGGTTGAGCTAGAGTGAGAAGGACTACAGCCACAGAAAGTATCTGGGTGATACTTTAGCCCTACTTAATGTTGAGAGCTAAAAGGATGGAAAATTCCCTTCTATGTTGCTCGAGTTCCTTAATAAAAGGTGGGAAAGAAATCTGACATAGAAGTAAATATAAATCAATAAATTATGAACTAGTCTAAAATACAAAGAAATCAAAAGATGTGCATTCATCCATGAATTACAATGCAGCATAAACAAACATGCAAACCAAGAAATGTTGGGGTGGGGAATGTTTTGATTCAGTTTTGATTCTTGCAAGATAGCTTTTGACTATAAAATAATAAACATAATTTATCCATTTCGTTATATTCTCCCTGTTGTCAAAATGCTCAAAACTTATTTTTCACCCATAACAAAAGATACTACTACATTGCCACAATGATTGGAAGGAACTGGGAAGATTAGATTTGGGCTTGAAATGCAGAGAACGCTTGCAGTGTTCATCCAGTGATATCAGATCTAATTCAGCTTTAATGACCCAAGATTTAATTTCTTCACAAATTATTTGCAGGAAATTATTCATTGCATTTAAGCGTTTAGTATTATGTTTTCTATGCAATATTCTGCTAATAACAATCTAGAAAGTCTGCAGAAGAAAAGGTTTCATTAAGTAGGTTCAGAGAGGCATACACCAAAGTTAGGACTGAAAGGACTACTGTATACAGGTAGTCCTCAACTTACAACAGTTCATTTAGTTAGTCACCGTTCAAAGTTACAATGGCACTGAAAAAAGTGAGTTATGACTGTTTTTCACAATTACAACTGTTGCAGCATCCCCATGGTCATGTGACCAAAATTCAGATGCTTGGCAACTGGTTCACATTAATGACCGTTGCTGTGTCCTTGGGGAGAGGGAGGTCATGTTGTCACCTTTTGCAACCTTCTGACAAGCAAAGTCAACGGGGAAGCCAGATTTAATTAACAACTGGTTTACTAACTGTGACTGACTTTACAATTGTGGCAAGTAAGGTCACAAAATGGAGCTAAACTCACTGAACAAATATCTCACTTAACAACAGCAATGTTGGGCTCAATTGTGGTTGTAAGTCGAGGATTTCCTGTAATAGTTAAGCAATCTGATCCAATGTATGGTTCCATTACTTAATCCCACCAATATCTTCAAAAAATCTTCTGCATTACAGAGGCCTTCCCCTGTCCCCCATTCCCCCAAATCTGCTGTGGAGAGGCTGAAAATCAAATCTCTAAAATTTTACATCTATTCACTATATGAACTTAAAACCTTATTTTCCTGTTTGGTGTAAAAATATCATAGTAATATTACAAATATAGTTGCCTATTCAACATTATGCAAAAGGATTTCTGCTTATGCAATAGAATTTGTATTATCCTCCACACACTGTATTCTTGCCTACGTCCTCCAAATCATCAGTTAATTGGGAAAATGAAAAGAAGGATCTATTCCTATCTTACACTAGTAAATACCAAAGATCAAGGTTTTTTTCCACTCTCGGTGGCTTTTAAAACTGTAATTCTATTTCTGTGTCTCCTGTATTTTTGTCTGGCACTCATCTTCAAGACTGTTTGACCAAACACTATCAGATCTGCTGATGACTTTAAATTTCTCTGAATGGTTCAACTTATATAAAATAGACTGTATCATCATTCCACATTTGGCTAAGTGTAGACAAACTTTTACAGCCATCTGTTTATGAATTATGTCTACCATGATGATGGATGATACAACCGATATAGTTGGTACAGGCTGTGTATTGTGGATCCCTGCCGTTAATAAACTTTCCCTGTAATCTTTAATTCTGTCCTTTGTTCTGGAAACTTGTACTAAGTTTCTTAAGTCATTTTAACTCATATAGGCGAGAAGTCTTTTCCAGAAAAAAAAACAGTTTTCTTATTGGCCAACATAATAAAAATACAAACAGTAGCTCCATTGTTTTAATTGCAGCTGCTCAAATTCACACAAAAAGCTATTCCTAAAATAGTTGTTGATTTACTGGTTTGAGTTTTTGCTTTAGGGTAATCTATTGGATTGTCTGTTTATAATTTGATTAACTGATATTTTAAATTTGTAACTGGATTTGTATTTTATATTGTAATGTTGTTCTGCAAAAGGGTACACATCAGTGTTATATATCAGCGCTTTTACTCTGGAAAATTGCAAAGGCTAAGACTAACAACAATTCATTTGCTACCATACAACCAATTTAAAAGTTCATATAGAACTTTGCTACAGAAACCTCCAATTATCCAGAAATGCCCCATTCAAATTCGCCACCTGATTTACAGCTACAGTGGCTCAAATTCCACCACAAAAAAATAGCTCAGAGTGTGCAACACCACTTTTCAAAATGTGAAAATGGCAACTCCTTTTCAGTGCAAAATTTTTATCAACAAAAATACACCTAACCTAAATGTAGCTTCCCAAATCTGAACAAACTGTGCATCTTCCTCCAGAAAATGTTTGTGATTATTTTTTACAGTCTACATTTGGTCAAAATCAGTCTTACAAAATACTCCTGAGTCTCTGCCAATAAAAAATCATCCAACACCTCCATCCTTCAATTCACATCCATGAAACAGAAGTTTTACTGTAGTACATGGCGTTATTGACAGGATATTAGAGTTCTATGACTATTTTTTTTATTTTGTTTTCACTTTAAATTCTGATTTAGCGAGAGTACAAATTATAACGATCAGCTCTCTGTGGCTACATACAAGGAAGTATCATGTGGGGGATTTTTCAGTGGAAGTTCCCAGCTAACATCAGTCATTGGCTGAACAAGATAGTACTGTACTTCTAAGCTCATATTGAGAAAACCTTCTGATAGCAAAACAGGCATGGAAGCAGAGTAAAAAGGTGTGTTGCCAAATGATTTGAATATTCTGGAAAGCAAAGACTGCTGTTGCTAAGAAAGAAGGTATGTACTCTGCATCAAATAGATATATTAAAAATGGGTGTGGATTTTATAATTCACTTTACACATTTACGGCCTACTTCCTCTACGTGCTTGGGTGTAAATAATTACAGTTGGGCTATCTGAGATTATTCTGTCCTTTCATAATTTTATAACTAATAAAAATATTAACTCTGCAATTGGAATTACTGATAAAAACCTGGGACTGTTGTTTAACAAAATCCCCCCAAATAAAAGCATCATAACTTGTTTAAAAAAAAATCAGAATGCTAAAATTAATACATGTTTTTTAAACTGTATTCCTGTTCATGAGGATACCAATTCGTTCTCCTACCTCTCTTCCATCTGCAACAGGAATTTTCTCAGCTTCTTCCTTTAAATCAAACGGTAAACATTTACTAATCCTAAACACATGAACTAATAGATTATTAATTTATGTTTTGTCACACAGTCAGCCAGATGTTCAGACTGAATTTGGCATTTTTGTCTACCCATTGAGTTCTTTCCAAGGACCTGGGATGTTTGATGGTGTTATATTCATCATTGCAGGATGTAAGCTGTTTTAAGGAAAGCTGCCTTATTATTACTGTTGTTGTTATTCAGCTATTATCATGCTGGGCACAACAAACTGTAAACATTTTATAATGATGACTAAGTTTTATCTGTAAGGAAACTGTATTTAATATTGACAACATCAATATAAATGCAATAGGCTCTCAGCCCATTAGAAGCAGAAACATATTTCATGCTACTCAAATTTGTTTCCTTAGAAAACTTCCCAGTATTAAATTGTACCCAAATAAAGATTTGCCCTAGTTGTCACCCAAGGAAAACATCTTTTGTTTTGCTACATGAATGGACATGGACAGGAACAGATAGAGCTAGAAAAAAAATAACTTGCATTCATCCCTAATCTTAACTTGAAAATGATACTTCCCTGAACAGAGGAATGTACAAGTAGCACTAAAAACTATGGTAATAGAAGTATCATCCACAAACAGGGAAGTTATGTGAAAATAGGCAATCAGCTTTTTAAAAAAGTATTTTAAATATTACCTTTTGTGCAATTATTCTTCTGGTACTGAAGAAAATCTTAAACATGATTACGCACATCAAAATAATGCAAGAATAATAAAACAATGGCTGTTAACTAGTTCAGCAATGCCATCACGAGCTCTCAAATGCTGGGGGTAAATAAACAGATTTTCATTTCACAGCAATTGCTATTCAACCATAGCAAAGTTGGCACGTGCTCAATTTCTAAAGCAGAGAGTTTCAAAGAAAGAATGATACAATAGAAAAGTTCTTTCATGCTGATACAAGTGAATGTTTAAAGCATGTGGAACAACCAGGCTGGCTTTTAATTATTACTAGAGGAATATGATTTTTCCATCTCTACAGAATGAGGTCTCCCACCCATTAATTTGAACAATAGCACAAGATTCGCTAATACAATTTTGTGTTTAAGGGAGGGTAACAGTACAAGAAAAGGCACATTTAGAAGTATCCTGTGTTGTTGGTAAGGGATAAGAATAAATTCTGGCTCTGAAAGTTCTCTCTCTTCTCTATACTTAAAAGTGTCTAAATTAAAAGTAGATACACTGTTCACATATCTGCTGATCGCTTTTTTTCCAAAATGGACTGTTACATAGAGTTCATACATTCTAAAAATTTTCCAGGCTACACTTTAGTGTTTTGTACAATACCTTGCATAATGCTTAATTATATATAATGTACCAGGCATCGCAACTCTGTAATAACACAGCAAATTCCTTTCCTTTTTTTTTTTTTTCAAAATACACATCTACACACTTGGATAAAACATAGGTTTTTTTCTTTGATAAGATTCTCTTCCTTGTTAAGAATCTTTCCAACATCTATATCTGGTCTTGTATGTTCTAATGGCATCAACTATAACCTCCTGTTTTCTTCGTAATGGTTTTAGATCACAGAAGAGCAGAATTGTTCCACTTTAGGCCACCATAAGATCTGCCAATCAAGACGGGCTTAATTTTCTCAGGATTCTGTTGCAGCAACCAAGGTAGGCTGCAAACATATATGGAAGCTGAGCAGAGTTTCCTTTATTTCCAACTGAATCTGTCTGTGATCCATCTGTTTTCCTCCTTCCTGCAAACACTGCATTAAATCAGGGGGGTCAAACTCACATTATCATGCCAACGTCATGTGATGTATCGGGACTTTTTTCCCCTTTGCTAAACTGGACGGTGGAGGGGCCAGTATGTGATGCATCTGGCCCGCGGGCCGCAGATTTAACAGCCCTGCACTAAATCATAGTCAGCCACATCTTAAAGTACATGATGTACTACCCCATCCCCTTAGTGTTCAGTATGTTTCATATCAATTTATAGTTCAATAGGAGGTCCAAACCAGTAAAGCTGAAATAAGGACAGATGTGCAGTCTGCAAATATTCCAACAACTGCTCCAGGTTAGTATAGATAACGGAAATATCTACCCATTTTCTCCTATCTGGTGGTGATCCAAATTTTTGTAGCCCAGATAGGATAGGTGGAGCAAATACGTAACTGTCAGGGTAAGCAACAATTTCTACACATGCAAGGTTCTAGATGTCGATAATGATGGGCACTTCACTTCAGCTTACTTTAGAAATTAGGGTACTGCCTGATTTGCATACTTGATCACTGTCTCCTCTGATTTTTGGATATGAAACAGGATTAAGCTGTGCTTTTCCCAATTCCCAACCACCATATATGTGATCTTCTTTCAACTAAAATACTGGACTTTTCCTGAATACAAGAAGCCTATTGCTAAAATAATGTCATAATGCTGTTTTCTTACAGGGTGTTTTTCCGATTGCTTGATAGGGAAAGATTGGAGGATTTCCAGGTGGTCCCCCGATCTTGTTTTCTGAGAGGCCAAAGAGAGAATTACCAGTTTCTCTCATAGGGGAAAAGAGAAGGCAGCCGCAAGGAGGAGCGCAGGCCGACGACCTTCCTGTTGTCGGCTTCAACCTCTCGCTAGGCGGTGCAGCGACCGGGACGGAACGCAGCAGCAGCCTAATTCTCCCGTGGGCTTTATTGTCGCGGGTGGGCAAGCGGGCAAACCACGGGGGGAGGTTCTTCCTGCCACTTTTTTCCACGCTCGCCCAAGCTTGGAAAACCAACAGCCCCCACCCTCCGCCCCTTCCTCTCCCAGCGGGGTGACGGGCGGGAAAAGTTCCCCTGCACCGGACTGCCCAGCCAGACGCAAGAGGACGGGCAAGGGAAAGCAGCGAGAAGAGCGCCCATCTGCCCTCTTTCTCCGACTAGGACGGGAGGAAAAGAGCCCGTCGGGGAACCAGGGAAGCCCGCGGGGAGGGCGGCAAGGCCGAGATCCGAGTCCCTGCCGCCCCCGCCGAGCTAGCCCAGCTGCCGGGCTTGTACGCGGCGGATCACATGGCGGCGGTGGCAGCGGCGGCTCAGCAGGAAGTTCGCTCTGTTCCTGGGTGGCGCGTCGGAGTTTCGGTCTTGCTCCGAGGCGGTCGGAGCGCGTAGCCGATCGCGGTGGGGGCCTCGTAAGTTTCTTCTCGCCTTTGTAAGATATCGCCGGCTAAGCGACCGAGCGCGCAAACTTTTCGCCGACGCTTTTTTACTATATTGCTTTGCCTTTTCTTCAAGCCGCATTAACACCTTCCAAGTTCTTCCCTCTCGGTTCCCCAAAAGTTTCTCTCTCCCACCCCCAACCTCACTTCTTTGTACTTTGGCTAGAAATTCTGCTTCCGTTTTTCTTTCCATTGTAGCTTTCGGTGGGCAGTCCCTCCACACAGCAAAAACTTTACCTCGCTGCATTTTGAAAGCTGCCTTATTACCCTCCAACCGTGCAGTTGTAAACAAGCTTTCTTTCTGGTCCGCCTCCCCTAATCTGGGTAGCGCGTGCTCCCGGATGTGAGGCGCTGGCGAAAAGTTTAACCTGTGCCCTGTATTTTCCTGCCCCGTTTTGCCACTGTTTACCAGGGCCTTTTGGGGTCACAACGCCACAAGAGTTGTGGATTTCTGCACGCCCTGCCTGTCATTCATAGATTTTCCTCACAAAGGCGGAAGCGCCTAAGGAGGAAAAGTACTCGGGGGCTCAAGGGGAGAGGCGGCTGGGTGGCTGCTTTGTTTAAAACCAGTTATACCTGGAGCAAAGAAATCGCCCGTTTGTTTCCTCTTACAAGTAACACAAACATACTCGGGTGTCTCGTAGCCTCTGGGTGTTTACGAACCAATTGCGGAAGGGCCGAGGACCGGAGAAAACTTCCTGTTCCGGAACCCTTGAACCCAGACCGTGGAAGTTTTTTTATTGTAGTGAGAAACTACACCTCCGAGAAATTCCAAAGGGCGGGTATTTGAGAAACCCAGGTTGCTCTTTCTTCCTTAGAAGGATTGCGACTGGAATAGAAACCCTGAAGGCTGTGAAGTTCTTCCTCTAGTTTCTCAACTACATCTGATTAAGTCAGAGTGCTTGTTTAGAGTTAGTGTGGTGTGTGAATCCAGCCATACATTTTGTATACTATTTATTATGTTATATGAATGCAGTCAATTGTGTGGAGGGGGTTGTTTTATTTTGGAGAAGCCATAGCTAAACGTTTTGTTGAAATTGGTGGGTATTATTTTTAATCATATGCATAGGTTTTTACTAAAAGAGCTAGGTTTGCCTATCTGTATTCTTGTGTACATTGATTTAGAAGAAAACTCCTTTAAAGTGATGAGAATCAATTTTAGTTACATTCATGTGAATAGCAGGGTATAAAATATATGGCCTGATCGCTTTCTGAATAGGATATACAAGAGTAGCTTTCCTCCCTCTCTTTGAATTCAAGAACATTAGACTGGTCCTCAAGAAGCAAACACCATGCCTTTCCTTCTAAAATCTACAATCAACTTTTTTAGTATGGTGCCTTTCCAGTCAGTATTGATTTCTAGCAACTGTCTGGACAAATCTCCGTAGTTTTCATGGCAAGATTTTGGTAGTGGTTTGCCCACAGCAATCAGGTTGATCATATTTTGGGTGCTTGACAATAGCCCCACATTCATGGCTGTCTGCAGCATCCCTTGGTCACATGATCGTGATTTATGACTTTTTTTTACCAGAAGCCGGTATTTACTTGGTTTCCAACCCAAAAAATAAATAAACCACAGCAAACAATGGATTTGCTTAATGACCAGCACGTTCATTTAACAACCACTGCAGAAAAGATAATGAAATCAAGTGCAGTTGTGTGGTGAATCCCTTAATGAGCAGTACTTATGTCCATAATTCCAGGCTCAATTACAGTCATAAATCAAGGACTCCCTGTAGAACCTGGCAACTTTAGAAGCCGGGTCTGGGAACAGAAAGGAGTCTCTACACACAAAAGCCACAGGTGGCAAAGAAAAGATTGCAGCAGATTGTGTGCACCGGATGATATGCGAACCACACCAGCTTATTCAACAATCATGATGTACATACTGACAAACCCTAAATTAATGTTATTTGAAAAAAGTCTATTTCTCTCTCCATATCTGGAATTCGAAAAAAGATAGGGCTGAAAGGTACTGACAGAACTCACATATCATTCTCGGCCATAATGAAGGTTGCTTAGTTTCAGCTTAGTATATTATGTGCTTGTTCAGCCACCATTTTTAAGTAAACTAAGCTTTGGGTAATTTTGAACCCAGCCCAATTCAATCTCTCTCCTCCCAAAAAATGGTCACTGAAAGTATGTGTTTAAACAGTTAAACCACTTAAGCATTTGTCATAATAATGTAGATGCTGAAAACTGCACAGAGGAGGAGTTAAAAATGTATGAGATTTTTACTCTTGCTTCAACTACACTGATGAGAAAGGCGTATATGACTGTAAAAACCTGCTTGAATTCTGATGCTAGGATTAAATTCTATCAAAACATGTCAGAATTACTTTCAGCAATGAACAAAAGAGAAGGGCTGTAGCTTACTCTCCTAATTATAATAATTAGTTTTATGCAAAATTAAAGAATTTCAGTTAAGTATGATCATTTTAAGATTTTTTTTAAATTAGTCACATATGCATGCTAGAAAATATCTTTTTAAGAAATTATCTATTTCATAATTCTTGCAAAGAAAAGGATGGAATATATTATATAGAAGTAGAATAAGCTTTAAACTAAGTAGTACAATCATTGCTCCAATTTCCATGGGTACTATGTAGCCTTTATGATTGTCCCCTAGTATTCCCACAACTATCTTAGCATCGTCTTCTGACAGACTTGGCAGTCACATTGCAAAAAATGTTGGCTAGAATGAAATCTAACTCTGAACATGAATTTCATGACTAAATAGAGAATCAGAATCAAGCTCCATGTCCAACCTTGTAGACTGTTTACGTGTATATTGGCTAGACCAGTGATGACTAACCTTTTAGGCACCAAGTGTCCAAACTCTGTGCACGTGCGCATGTCCAAACTGCAAGGTGCGTGCGTATGTGCATGCATGGAAATGTACGCTCGGATTCATGGAAATGTGTGCACATGTGTGAAACTGCGAGTGCATGGAAATGTGCACTCTCACATGCATGGGAATGTGCGTGTGCATGAACAAAACTGCACATGCACGCATGTCTGGAAATACGTGCATGCATGCACAGAAATGCATGCATGCATGCACAGGAGAGACCCTGGGGCGATGGCACACGTGCCCACAGAGAGGGCTCTTCATGCCACCTGTGGCACCGGTGCTATAGGTTCGCCATCACAGGGCTAGACTGTTCTTAACAGTGATGTTCAGTTTGTTTGCTTTTTTTACATCTGTCATTCTTCTCTCTATACTTCTTTGCATTGGTGGTGGTGTTTCTCCCCCTCCCCCCCCGTCAGGTTTTGAATCTCAATGAGCTACTATGATTTTCACATATTATCTTTTCCTCTGGTTCAATGAGCTGGTGAATGCAGTGAAATATTTCTCCCTATTTGTGTACTTCTCTCTTTAGTTGGTGAGCTTTTGGTATGGTGCACATTCCTTATATTTTCTGTTATAAATAAAATATTTTTATTTTTATGTTACTGACTTGAACAAAAAAATATGCTATTCCTAAGCAGCTCGGCAATAGAGATTCTGACTGGAAAAATCTTCATTTCTTTAAAGAAAGAGATACATTTTTCTTTGCTGGCCAATGGGACAAATTAAAGTTGTGGAGCTTTTCTTTAAAAGAATACTCACGTTTCAAGGGGGGGGGGAACGCTGACCCCTGACTCCACATAGCGTATTCCAGAATATTCATTTCCCCCCCCCAAAAAAAAGCTTCCAGAAACCCTAACAATTAAATTAAAAATATTTTCTAAACATTGCCAAACTCTCAAGTGAGAATGCTGAAATTTCATTCAATTTCTTTTGTAGTTTTAGGTCTTGCATAATAAAATCATGCAGCATTTACTGAACTTGCAAGTTTGGGGGCAATTTTCTGGGAATGAAATGACAGGTTGATGCTTATGGTCCAAACACATTAGAAAGCTATAACAGTATGGAAAAATCCTTATAAATATAGAAAAATCTCCATATTTCTTTTCCAGATGCTTGAATCTCTATGTTGATTTTTGTTGCAAGCAATATACCTTTCTTGCAATATAATTTATCTAAAAATGATGAGGTTTAAAAAAAAGAGTGTCCATAAGGATGCTCATAAAACTGCCCAGTGATATTAGACAATGTAATAATGAAAAGCATTATTTTGAAATGTACCCATTACTTTTATATGTGTCTTATCTGTATCTTATATTTATTTTTATTTATTTATTTTATTGGATTTTTATACCGCCCTATCTCCCAAAGGACTCAGGGCGGTGTACAGCA
>JANHFJ010010216.1:151000-161159 GCA_032468195.1 Cerberus rynchops
CTCAGCCAGCATTAGCTGGCTGAGGAATTCTGGGAGTTGAAGTCCACAAGTCGTAAAGTTGACAAGATTGGAGACCCCTGACTTAAGGCCTCATGTTGCACGCGTTCGGATAATTCATATTTCTTTCTCTTGACCTATTCGAGCAACTCCCTGGATATAATCATAATGTATGCATGGAGTTGCCTTAAAATAGGCAGCAATAAGAAAACCTTATTTATCTTTTATAAATGCTTTATTCTGCTTCACTCCTAGGACAAGTCTTTCTCTATTTTATGTACTCCAGATGTATAGGACTTCAGAGATGACTGAGTGAAGCCCAATACATCTGAAAGTCCCATCACAGGAATTCTGATTTCAAAACTTAGTATGCTACCCTTCGGTTCTTCTCTTTCTCCCTATTTTGTAGAGAGCAATGTTGCTTACAGATAGCCTAGTTTCAATCCTTGCTATCCCTAAAGGTAGATGCTGGAAAGTAATTTCTTTATAATGCATGGAAGATTTACAAGTTTACTTCTGAAGTGACTCAAGATATTTAAATCTTTCAAATAGCATCGCAATGAGATGGATTCTCCATCCACTGGCTCAGCCCTGATTATTTTCCCCATGCTGCTCCACTTCTTTTCTGTCTCTGCACTGTCTTAGCATACGGTTGCTTCCCTGTTCCTATACACTGGTAGCAGATTGGGCTTCTATTAGACTGCAAACCCAACCACGCCCCATAAAGAAATAGATCCCATTGAACTTGATGCAGCTGCCATCTGAGTAAATTCACACCAGATTGTACTGTGCAGGGGTTCAGGTGCAATTTAAATAAAATCACCATTTTTATGAACAGTAGCTTCTCATCTTTAAATTGTTGAACATTACATATGTACACCTTTACCTGTTACCTTTACCTCAGTCCAGATGGCAACTGGTAGAGAATTCCTAAAATGTTTGAATTTTTCACACAGTAAGATGAAATTTTTACATTCCCTATTTATTTTATTTTATTCAGCTACATTCTAGAAAAGACATATTAATGTATGTAAACATGCAGTCTAGATTTCTGAAGACTCCTTCACGTTCTGGAATGTTTGTTCTAATATTGAGAGATGACTCCAATTTGTATAACTGACAGAGAATGGGTGTCCACCCTATCCTGCAGTATCTATTTTTTTTTTCAATCATCAAAGCATGTAATAACCATGTCTATTCTCCTCTTACTAGTTTTCAAATGATGAGTATCAAAAGAAAACTTCTAAAAGACAATGTCTTCCAGAACAAAACCCATGTTGAAAAACTGTTGATGAGTATTTTATTATACATAATTTATATAAACACATACCAAATTGTTTGTTTCCTTCACTAGGTTTTAGTTTTTCACCTGCATTATTTGATAACTAACCAGTTTTTGCTTTTCGTTGCATCAAATCTTGAGCTGAGTTGGTATAAAACAAATTAAACTATTTTTTCTATTACTATGAAGATTCCTGTGGTGTTACAAAGCATCCGGTCTATTACTTCTTACTTTCCCTTTTCTCCAATATGTCTCCTGCTTGTTCTTTTAACTAGTTAGACTGTGTATTCATTTCTCAATAGATGGCACCCTGCATTGTATAGTAAAGCATGTGAAACAGCTGGTATGGGATTCCAAGTTCATAGAGAATTATGCAGTTTACAACAGATAGGCGAATAGAAGTAAAAATGTCATAATGTTAAAGATATTGGGCTAAAATTGTTGTTTTTGAAAAATAAGCACATGCATTTTTAAATTCTGAATAGCCAATATACTGTACTATAATTCAGTGATAGCCAGGATGTCTTGATATCTTAAGTGTTTACATTTGGAAAGACAACTGGCGACAGAAAATAGTTCCAATATTTGTTAGTTGTATCCAGGAAGGAATGTAGAACATAAGGCCTTTGATTAAAATTATGTATCTTATCCAGAAACGTAGGCATAAGAAGCCAATGCTACTTTAAACTTCATTAAAGATACAGACACATGTATTGGTTTAAATATTTTGTTACTTTTCTTATCCTTAAATTTTTGCATTCCTTTCAAATATATATTTGTTTTTTATAATTTGTTTTTAACCAATCAAAATCTCTGCTCAATTATGGGCAGTAAAAGAAGCTTAAACGCACAGTCCCCCTAAAAGCAGGGGCCTTTACTTTAATGACAAATAAAGTTAGCCTGATTTGAGATGCATTCAGTGAGACACTGAGACTGTCCTTTTCTGATAAAAGTAGGTAGATTCACTCCCTGAGTCAGCTGAAGATAGCTTGAGGCACCTCATTATCTTGCCTGCAGAGTAAATGTAGACAGTATGAAAATGCATTTAAAATGTTTGGATCCTTGTATACAGGATTAACCTTGCTGACATCCTAATATTGCTGATTTACACACTCGATTCCCCCATCCTTTTTTTTTTCTTCAACAGACAAGAATTTCTGTCATGTATTTAGTACATGTGTTAACAAGTAAAGATGAGGAGGGGAAACTTAAATGCAGCGTAATTGGCAACCATAAGTCGTTAGAACTGTGGCTCTCAGTTGATGTAATAAATTTAGCTCTTCCTTGCAGACTAAATATAAAAACTTGAGTCTGCTTTCTTAGTGTATTGCAGTTTCTTAAACACCTGGATTGAAAACTGTAATAATGAAAACAAGAATGTAGACTGAATTGAACAGTTAGGAATGTTGTGCATCCCTTTACTGTGGCTCATTTAGGAGTCTTTAGTTCAGAATGGATTGCTCCTTATTTTAAGGAAAGCAAATATAAAGGGTGTGTCATACCTAATAAATAAAGTACTTTAGCATATGCTTAGATGTACACCATGTAGAAATATATACCCCCAATACTTATACAAATACATAGTGCTTAACCATCTGTATGAGACATTCAGGGGGCTACTCAGTTTCTCTAACTAAAATCTAAGTTAGCAAGGAGCATGCAAAAAGTAGGATACAGCAATTAAAATGCTAATTCATTTATTTTAACCAATGGGCTGCAAGTTAAGGTCACCTTTCTTTATGGTTAATTCAACTGAAATAAACACATTAAATAAAGTTTTTCCTTTTAACATGAAGTGGCAGTAGTAGTTACTGAATTTTAATTGTCTTTTTTTTAGTATTTCAAACGTGTGCATGTTGAAATTATGGAAATGAAAAATGTATTTCATTAATCACTTAAAAGGCAACTAATTAATTGCAATATTAAAATTATTGCAAACATTCATAACAGCATAACATAAAAAGGACACCATCAGCAGCAATCCAAAATAAAACCTACCCAGATATCTTAATTTCTTCTGCAGTGGAAATTTAATCCAAAGAAATGCTTTCTTGGGCAATGTTGTTTTCGTTAGATGTTAAGTGAAGTTGTTAAGTTAGGAGGAGATTTTAAGAGAATTCTAGACATCTAGTCAAAAGTAAGTTTGATTGTATTCAATGAAACTTATTCCTAAATAAATAAAACTGCATATTAAATCAAATTGCAACATAAAACTGAAGGTTTCACAGAGCTTGTTTTTCATTATGGTTTGTTAAACAAGCTACAGTGACCTACTCTATACTAAGACATAAAAGGTGAATTCACACATCATACTTACCCAAAAAACCAAACAAATCATATTATGGCTTAGTGTCAAGTGTTAACTAGGCCAGCAAATAAAAATTGTCAAGAGAAGAGCCGGTATGTATATGATCAAATATTACCCCCCCCCCCAAAAAAAAGAAATGCTTCCTGTTACAATTATTAAAACTGCCAGTTTAAATGAAGGTGGAGTTGCAAATAAGTAATTAAAAGCACACTTCCATAGTGATACTTAAAACACGCATCAATGCTTAGACAGGTTTCCAAAGCAATTTACACCAACAAAAAAGTAGTGTTTGTTAGAACTTGATGTAATTATACCTAATTAGCCTGGAAGGATTGATGACTGACCACAGTACAAGATGTACAAGATAAATCTGCAAAGGCCCTGTGACAAATCTTAAATATTGTTTAGACAAAGCATTAACTCCTAAAAGAAACAGTAGCTGCTTCTCTGTCCCCCATCCATTTTAAATTAACTACCTTTATTTCAAAATTCATGAGATCTTCAGAAACATCAATGACATGGTTAGGAGTAGATATATACATATTTCTGTATATTGTATTTAAATATCAAAGAAAACATGTAGATTCAAATCGCATGTTCTTATGTAATAAAATAACACAAAGAACTTCTAGAAATGTATCCTGGGCTTTGTGTCCTTGTCATTTTGTTATTGCATAATCACATTTTCAAAATACATATTATCTTTAAAAAGAAGCCCAGTCTTGAAATAATGAATATTTGCTTACTGAAATTATTCTAATCAATGAACTTTTTGTTTTAAGTCTTTAATAGTCATGTATTTTGGTTGTTTTAAAAGTATGAAATGCTGATGGTCAAAATTCTTGTGTAATGTGAATGCCAGTGCCTTAGCATTATAGTCAGAGAAGTAAAATATAATGCCTATATTTATCATGCTACAACTGCTGACTGTAACCAGTTCTAAAATTAAAAAGAAATATTTTACATGCTTCAGGCTTTAGACCAGTGTTTCTCAACTGTGGCAACTTTTAAAATACCGGTATGTGGGTTGCTTTAGAGAAAATCAAAGCTTATTCTTTAGTAAAATGCTACATATTTAAGAAAACTAAATTAAATCATTGTCATTAAATCATTGTCAACGAGAACACAACACTGGTTATGCAGAAAGCATTCACTCCTTCTTTTTCCCCTGCTTCTTACAGCCTCCGTGGGAATCTTACTGCACTCAAGACACTGACTTACTGGCGCTTGCTTCTGAAGACTCGGAAGTCAGTCAGTCAGGAATATGTGAATTCTGTCAGAAAGTGTTCCCACCATCTCTTACATCCAGGGAAGATTTTCTGAGGCATCTGAATTCACATTTCAACTTGAAGTCTTAGCATCACTAGAAAATAGACAAGTTTTATTTAAGTTAATTGTGGATACTGTCTTTGATCATGGTTCCAACAAATATACAAATTTCAGACTATAAGGTGGCATTTATAACAATCTGTCAAGTTCATTTGCAACATTAATATAATTTAAATCAGATACAAAGCCCTAAAATAAATAAATAAATAAACTCCTTTTGAATCAACATGTCTTGAGTTAAAACTGTAGTTGCAGAGGGATGCTGAATTATTAAGATCCAGTCTGATATGTAACAAATAAAAAATGGGATCATATTTTGTATATAGAACTGGTAAGTGTGCATCATTGTTTGTATTTCTAAATAACATTTATTTATTAGTATACTTTTTAACATTTGGCAAATTAGTTAAGAAGTACATGAAAATAAGTGCTATGCATTTTAGTGCTTGCAAGTACATACTGATCCTTATATTAGACATTTAACTGTGAACAATTTATTAAAGTGAACTTCTTATGCTGCCCCTTTTGTAATAAACCAATGGCCCACATGTTTCACCTACTTATAAGTGATATATTAATACCAAAATAAACTATAAATACATTTATATATAAGCACGCATGGAACATGTATGCAGGTATGAATGCTTTATTCTGTGGTCCTATATCAAATTATTTTATTCCGATTTAAAAAAAAATTATTTAGAACAGACTTTGTAAAGTTGTTGACTTGGTAACAGAAAGTGACAATCGGCTACTATTTACCGTAAATATAGCACATACTCTTACCTCTACTACAGTAAGACTATAGAAGTAGGACTTTCCATACTTAAAAAAAACCCCTGCTATTCAAAGTTAGTGTGGCATGATCAATTTGGGCTGAGATTTAGTGTTTAGCTTCTTATATCTAACCTTGAAACAGAGTCATGGACTTCCCATGAAGAAGGAAGAAGGCAATGGCTATGTTGCAACAGCCTTATCCTGCAATTAATGTCTTTCTATGTGCTTAACTAACGTCATTGAAGGCAAAGGATTTTGACATCTGCAATTCAATCTGTTGCCTACAAGGAATTTATCACCAATGCACAATAACATTTTCCTGATTGGACTGTCCTCCATAAAAAATATTTAATAAACATCCAGCACTTTGCTGCCTTTGTTTAAACCGAGGTGAGGCAAGCAGATCAGGCCTGATTTGTACTTGGGTAGGACATACAGCCATATCTATGAAATTACTAGGAACCTAGCTCAACTTGAGGCTTTCTCTTTTTTTAACTAAAGAGCACTCAGTATTACAGTAAATATATGGGAAATGGTGAAATCCACATTTTGCACACAGTATCATGAGATTCAGTCCGCATCATTACCAGAGCTGGAGACATGGAGGACCATTACGAGACAATGAAAATAATAGTGAGCAAAAGGGATCAAGTTTCCGTAGTCCTTAGCTTACGACCATAATTGAACCCAAAATTTATGATACTAAGCAAGACATTTGTTCAGTTAATTTTGTCCCATTTTAAGTTTTCATGCCGTAGTTAGGTGAATCGCTGCAGTTAAGTTAGTAAAATGGTTGCTAAGTGAATCTGTCTAACCCATTGGTTTTAGAAGGTGATCACATGACCCTGGCATACTGCAACCATCATGAGTCAGTTGCCAAGCATCTGAATTTTGATCACATGACCATGGGGATATTGCAAAAATTGCAAGGGCGAAAAATGACCAAGGTAGCCACTGTAATTTTGAAGTCAGTAAATGAATTGTAAGTCAAGTACTGTCTGTATCCGATTCTGTATAAGATCTCTTATATATAAGCACATAAATATAGTAAATTGTTTATGCTCAGGAGAGGTGAACCAAAACTACTTTCTCCTCTTATTTGATTCCTCCTGGTACATTGTTCATATTTAAATTTTCTAATAGTTTAGTGGGTTTTCTTTTTTACCTCAGCAACTTCAAAATGTATTGTTTGGGGAATTCTGGGAGTTGAAGTTCACATCTTAAAGTTGAGAAACACTGGTCTAGTCAGTCCTCAATTTACAAGTTTTCTTGTAAACTAAGGACTGACTAGGCCAGTGATTCCAGCATAGGTTATTTTCATCATTCTCTGACTGGTATTATGACTAATCTTAAAACTGGAAACAAGAAAATAGACAAGGAAAGAATTATATTAAGCCCTAGTCTAATAATTATGGGATACAATAGATGAAGTTCAAAACTTCTAGATCAGCGGCCCCCACCTTTTTGGGCCTCAGGGACTGGTTCCATGGAGAAAGGGTTTTCCGCTGAGAGGGCATGGTTTTGCATGCTGCCTGCATCCCGCAGAAGGGGCTTCATTTGTTTGCTCAGACTGGTTCCATGGACCAAGGACTGGGGATTCTGCTCTAGATGTTCAACTACAACTTCAAAAAATTTCAGGCCAGAGTGACCAACAGTGAAGGATCCAGTTATGGATCAGCAATATCTGAGATTCCCTACTTCTGAATTAAGAGGAAACTGTACTTTAATAGTAGAGTCACAAAGACCTAAAGTCAAGTCCACAATCTCCAGTTTAAAATAAGGTTAGTCATTTATATTGAGCTTATTACAGTAATCCATTTTACTTACTACAGTGTAGTATTTTTCAGGAAGCTTTACACAATGGATAAATGCAGCCTGTTGAATTTTTATTCCAGATGTAAGCATTTGTATAGTGACCAGTTTTAACAAAGTTGTCAATATATGCAATTAAAGGATCTTTTTTTACTTTCTCAAAATGTCTTGTGCTGTAGAAATGTGACATGTCCATTTTATAACTTGGCTGGGGGAGTGATGCTTTGCACAATTTGTTATTTGGTCATGCAAACATCTTTTACGATTTTGGTTACAGCCTTGTTAACTACCTTTGCGCTAAAATAAATATTCTACATATTTTACTTGTAGTGTGCTTCAGAATATTTTTGGTTTTTCAAACTTTTTACAAATGTATATATGACAGGAACAAAGAGACCTCTTCAGGCCTGCCTGCTTATGCTGCTTTGGAGGATGTATTTGGAAAAGAAAAGTCATGGCATGGCTTGAAAATAGCATCTGATAACAGGAATATACATGGTTAATGTAATGTATTTATATTCTGTAATCCTTCACTCTACAGAATGCTTCTGTGTTAACAAAAACAATCAAACTGGCAAATGAGGAGCTGCTAGTTTGTTGAAAGGGACTTCTAGAATATAAATTGAGAGCAAACCCCATTCCCTACATGCACAGATGATATTGCTAGCTTGAGTAATGAAACCTCTGCAACAAAACAACCAACTTCAGACAACACAAAGGACCCCTCATTTCAACCCTGAGCTATATTGTCCTTTATCAAAAGGGACCTCTAGTTTGCATAAGTAAACACAAGGGTCCTATAGGTCTCAATACGCACCCATTCTATCTGATTTTGGGAATTACAGAAAAATAAGCAAATCATCACAACCTCAACTAAGGTAGAGAGCTAATGTTGGCAATGCATTCAGTAGTTGCTGAATGCATTGCCAACATTATACTGCAAAAATAATTCACCTGTCTAGAAATAACTTCATCAGATTTCATTTATATGTAGCCCTATTTTTTTTATGAAACAGAAAATCCACTCTACAGAATAAGCTACAGATTAAATACAAGATTTTAACAACACACACACCCCCAGCAATTTCCAGCCAACCAAGATGAGTGATGGAACAGCACATAAACAGTAAGTATAGTCCTGTCTGACAATAACTTTGTTCCTAAAGTAATCCTGTTCCAGAATTCCAAGGTAAAATACAGTTTACAGATAAGGCAGCCATCCATGATTTTGAATCTGCAGAGCAGCACAGACACAAAGTCAAAGAGTATATTGCATATTAACCTCTCAGCATCTCCCATTGTTAAGTGGAGGCCATTGTCTTGAAAGCAAAATTATGTCAAGGCCTGTCTAACAGGATGCCGCTGATTTGACCATTGCAGAAAGCAATTACTTGTAAGCAAAAACCCACATCGGGACTTGGGAGTATATGGCATACCTAGGTCTGCCCCTCCCGGATTACCCTATGATATTTAGCTAGGGGCGGGTAGGAAACAATGAAGAATAAATGCGTCCCTCCCGGTGCTGCGGGGGGGCGGCGGCGGGAGAATAGCCATGCCCGTCTGTTACTAAAGGAGCCTCAGGCGTTAAGATGGGGTAAAAGCGGCCCTAGCTCAGCAGAAATAACTGGATTCAACAGAGGTCCGGGCTTGTTTTTTAACGCGCAGTAATGGAAGGCAGCAGAAGTTGAGGAAAATGAGAAGTCCCTCCTGTATTACCCCACCTCGGATAAGGCGCTATTGCCATTGTCTCCCTCCCGCACTGCATAAATAATCTACTGAAGGGCCTTTTCCACGCTCCGTCAGGCGAGCGGGGGGGGGGGGGGGACAAAACGCAGCCACCAGAGAAAGGTACCGAGGGGCGAGGAAGCTGGTCCGGGGGAGCCACATGCGGCTTTTGCCTTGGGTTCCTCTCCTCGGCGCTTGTCGCCTACGCACTGCCGCGCACCTTTCTTCCCTGGCTCTCTCCGGCTACCTCGCCAGCTGCTCCTTGCAATGCTGCCGCGTTCCCGTAATTAGGCTGTCACCGCTCGTTAGTGGCGAGCGGGAAACGCTCTTGTGACAGATTCCACTAGTTCGTCGAGGGGGTGCGATTTTCGAAGGGAAATTTAGTATATTAATTTGAGGTCTCAGCTCTGTCCTTTTCTGGAGGTTCCCTCCGTAGTTTGTTTATCGCCACACTCAGCTAGACTTTCTTTCCCTTCGCCTTCCAGCCCGCCAAGAAGCGCCAGATCCGAGCCAATCCCACCATTGCAGCTTGGCCGGGCCGCGGGGCCTCCCTTGCAACGATCGGCCGTGAGCTAAAGGGGGCGTGCTAGAACTGCCACCATCCCCACCGGCCCGGGAATGCTCGCTAGAGGAAGCCGGCGACCGACTGAAGTGCTTCCTTTCCCCCGCGGCGGAGCTCAGGCGTTCTCTCCTTTTCCCCCACCACCCTCTTACTAACCCACCTATTTGTCGCAAGCTTTGGTGGGCTCGCGTTCCCCCCCACCTCAACCCCCAGTCTTCCTCCCTTTGCAATTCATGCAAGGTTAACTCAACAGAGAAGACTCAATCCAAATGGCAACTGGCATTGCATTTATTAAAAAAGAAAAAAAAATCTGAAGGAAAAGAGGGAGCGTGGGGGGGGGGAGGGCGGGGATCAGAAACGGAGAAAG
>JANHFJ010010216.1:204260-219052 GCA_032468195.1 Cerberus rynchops
TCAGCTCTTTTTTTTTCAAGAGGCAACTGGTTTTTCTTTGAAGACCTTTCTCTTCTCATTCAAGAAGCTTCTTCAGCTCCTCAGGAAAGCTGCTTGGATGAGAAGCAAAATGTCTTCAAAGGAAAAAAACCCGGAAAAGTCCAGTTCCCTCTTGGAGGAAGAAAAAAAAAAAATCACCTTTGGGATGTCTATCCTAAACTAACAAGCGACTCTCCTGAATTTGTTGAGAGCTTATATTCCCTTTGAGTCCTCCCGTTGCTTTGAGTTTGGCAGAGTCTTTCTTCTGGTAAGGTTGGATCCCTTTGAAGTTGGAGTGATGGGAGACCCCTGTTAAAAAAAACAACAACACAGCAGCTGTTCTGGACTTGTAGCTGAAAAGGGTTATTTGGATTATGACACTTGGCCCATTCTATGTGTTCCTCATAGAAATTTTAGAAACCTGAAAGAACATTCCTGAAGGCAGAGCTCCTGCTTGTTGGTAGCTGTAGCCAAGAAGACTTTTGCATTACTTCAGAGGTGTCAAACTTAAGGCCCATGGGGTGATAAGATCTGGCTCACAGGCCCACCCTGGAAAAAGTGAAGGACTCAGCTCATGGTGCCTCTGCCAGGAACTCAGGCCTCCGTTTACGGCTGCAACCCTGTGCTCGCGAAAACAGCCTGGGGAGGCCACACATTTTCGCTGGCAGAGCAGGAGGCAGTCATGGCTGTAAACCGAGCTTCCATGAATGACTTTGAACTGGCCACACTCCGTCCGTCCCACCCACCCCCCAGATCAAACACAGCCCTGGTGTCAAATGAAATTGAATTTGACAACCCTGCACTACTCCATTTTATTTATATCCTTTATTGTCAGTGCACAACATGTGTGCAGTGAAATTGAATTCATCTGATGTGACAGCTGTTTCTGGATCTGGAGGGCAATTAGACTCACAAGCTTAGTCACTTCATAGCTTGACTACTGCAATGTACTATATGTGGAGCTGCCCCTGAAGATCCCTTGGAAGCTTGAACTGGTCCAGAATGCAGTTGCATGGGAATGCTTAAATAACTTTTATTGTTGGGGGTTTTTTGTGGGCACTTTGGCACACATTAAAAAAGGAATTATGTTGCCAGCTCTCAAAAGTGAGCTCATATACAACAGGCATATAGATATGCTGTATACATACATATGTATACATACATACTATATATCGGGGTGTCAAACTGGGGCCCTATGGGCCGATGCATCACATGCAGGCTATGCCCACCCCAGCTCTGCAAAGGCAAAAGGTGATATACATCATGTGATGCAATTGCATTTGACCCTGTGCTATATACATTTCTTCATACATTATACATTTACATGAGTGTGTGTATGTGTATTTTTTACATGGGTATACTTTGCGAGCTGTACTGGTTGCCAGTTTGTTTCTAGGTGGAATTCAAGGTGGTGGTCATTACCTATAAATAACACCTTGCATAAGGCCTAGTCAATTTGATGCAGCAGGATCAGCCTATTTTGGGTCCCTTCAATTGATGCCATCAGTTGGGTACCTGGAAGTCAGCTTTTCTGCCTTGCACCTGCTGTTTGAAATTGGGCTCCCCCACAAGGTCCAGATGGCTGAACCCAGCAGGAATTTTGAGTCGCCTTGCCTGTCTTCATCCAGGCTTTGGTGAGGTGATTAAAGACTCTTTTGGTGGTATATGGTTTTTAATCATTCCTGTCCAGTTTGTGGTCTTTTGATACTTGCTCTTGTTTATTATAATATTAGTTTATTCCTTGTTTACTTGTGAACCCACCCAGAGTTGTTGGGAATTTGGTGTTATAAAATTTTAAAAGTATTTTCTTTTGTAAGTATTTTGAGGAAATCGAAGACTGGCATAGAAGAAGCCAAAGTTAACTACTCACATTTGTTTCCAGCTTCTACAGATCAAGTATATAGATAATCCTTGAGTTACAACAGGACTTGAATTTCTGTCAATAAGTGATTCAGTCATAAAGCTTAGTGTCATGTGACTATTGCTTAGAAAAGGCAGTCCAGGCAGTTCCCATTGCTGCTGTTAACTGAATCCCATCAGTTGTTAGCTGAAGACCAACCCTGATCCAAATTGTTCTAGGTTTGGTCCTCCAAGATCCAAGCCTCCCTTCCCCAAGCCAAGGTAGGGGAGTGCCTCCCACTCAACTCTCCCAAGTGCTTATTCTCAGCTTCCCCCATCTTGGCTACTGTGCATCCTGCCTTGCAAGAAGCCCCTGTGCAGCACAAAGTTGCAGTTGCCCGGAGAAGCTCCAGTCCCCCAGGAAGCCCCAGCTGCCCCAGCCCTGCAGTGTAAACACACAGCCACTCTGCACTCTGAGGTCCTGCTATTCTGAGCTTCACTGTCTTTGCCCTTTTTTTGCTCCTGCTGCTAACATGGCATGTCCATCCTGGTCCTTTGTGAAGCAACTGGTGACCACACAAGGCCTTCTTCCTCACCTCTTACTTAGTAGCATATGCTACTAACCTGAGGAGGGCCAGACTGGGCATACTTGGTCAGCAGGAGGAGCAAGAAGATGCCAAAGTCAGCTGCAGGTGACAAAGTGCAAGATGTTAAGAGATTGCAGAGTACATGGAGCCAAAATTGCAGAGATGGGGGAGGAGATGGGTAGGTGGGAGTTTCAGCACCTCTTGTTGTAAGTTTGGATGGACTGCCAAGTGTCTGAATTTTGGTCACAGATGTTGCAGTGGCCATAATTTCAGGAACTAGGCATAAATATGTCATAATTTTGAACAAATGGTCTTAACACAAGGATTACCTGTAGTTCATTTAGTATATTTTAGTAGATAATATTTTCCCTAGTTATTTCTCAGAAGTTACTCTTACCAAGAAAGCTGTTGGATGCCTTTTGCTTTTGTTGCTGTGACAACAATGTTTAACTCCATTATTATAATTTCTGTTCATTTTTCTGTACTTCTACTGTAAAAAGTAGATTTGAATGCAAGAATGCAGATGCAATTCTACAGATGTACAGACAGAGCTGAAGAGTTAAAAAAAATCACTTTTATTTACTATATTTTTGTACTCAGTATCTTGCCCTGTATGTATGCAGGTAATCTTTGGTTAATTGTTAAAAGTTTGGACAGATTTGAACAAGTCATACTTATGATCTGTCCTCAGTTTCAGCTGTGCTAGTACCACTGCTGTCACATGATTGCAGTCCAGGTGCTTGGCAATCAGCTTGAAATTATGATTGCAGTATCCTGCAGTCACATGATTACTGGTTTTGACTTTCTCTGCCAACTTCCACAATCAAAGTCCATAATTGCAGGTGACTCCTATAAGTCGTTCCCTATCCACCACTTTTTTCCCCAAGGATCCCAACTACAGAGTACAAGAACCCAAGAATCTCATGCTCCATAGTGTTCACCTGCAGCAGCTACTCACCCTCACCCAGCATCAGCCATTACTTGCTGGCTGTACTTGTGCTACGACATTGAAGTCACCCACCCACAAGCCTGTTTGCAAGCTGCCCAGGACTTGAGATTTCCTGCCAGCTTCCCCATTGGCTGTGCTTGTTGGATGCCAGCTGGAAATCATGATGTGGTTCTCATTGATGATTTTTGGTTAAGGATGGCAATACAGACTGCTGGGATTGCTGTTGCTAAGCAATGCAGTCACTTGACATTATGCTTTACAACCACATTGCTTAGCTATGGGAACACAAGTTCCACTTGCTGTTAAGTAGGGTATATCTGTACTTTAAAACTCAATTGGCATTGTTTTAATATACATTCAATTCTATATTGTATTTATCTTTCAGCTACTGTTGGGAGTACATTGTGTGAAGTTTGTCCCATCTCAGTGATTTAGGACAGGTAAAAAAAAGGAAATTTTCTATTACTCAGATTTACACAAAAATTTGTGATTTCTGTTTATATATCTGTATAAAGTCCTCTGATTTTAAAGTAGCACATGAAGTGAATTACCTCAGTGTTTTTTATTTGCATTTTTGTAACAAGCATGTGTTTTATTTTGTTTCTGAACAAACAAGGAGCAAAATTAAAGAGGTGCAAGTAGAGCAAAATTTGGTCACCAAAATTTATCACTAGCTGTCTATTTCAAATAAATAGCTGACTCAGATTTATTTTTTTAAATATGCTTGGAGAAAATTTGTGTTACATTCTTATCTGTCTCTTAGGGTGTGACACAGGAATGCCTTCATAATGTGTTAAGTTAATTGGGATATTTTAACTGGATGAAGAATGAAAACTAGAAATGTATAATATAAAAAGTTTAAGGTAATTAGGAAGTTTGTGGACAGTTCTTGATGTTCATATTTGTCAAGTTATTTTTTGATGATTCAACAGCATTATGTCGTGTAAAATATTAAATGTCATTCAGCATTTAAAGGAGGCATTCTAGATAGTTACAAAACTTAATAATAATCATCCACTAATTAGAATTGATGCTGGTCTACAGTTACCTTGGCTCTTGAGATGAACTGTAGAATCATATATCTACCCGAAATTTACCAAACGTATGTATTATTAATGGGATTGAGATAACATGCTAAATAAAAATCCAGCAATCTAAATACACATTCATATATTTTATGTCTCTCATGAAGGCTCTTGTGAAGCCATGCTTTGCTTAAGCCTAGATTCCTGAGTGAACATGTGAGTGAACAGCACATTAAGCCAGAATCTTCCACATTACCATATGTTAGGGGGAACCCAGCAGTTGAGAATTTATATATATGTATTTGTGAATTAAGTGCTATATCCATTTATTTGTAGCAATTAAATGGAAGCTAGAATGCTAACAATGTTTCTTCTGGCAACTGTTTTTCCATGTTTGGGAACTCAGTCCTCAATAATTCACAAAACAAATCTCTTAGTAGTTTAAATATGTTGATTTTAATTTATAAATTTGACTTTGATAAGAATGGTACTTGCCCAATTAATTCAGTTTATATTGTAGGTTAGCTTGATTGAAGTTTCCACCTGTCAATACATAGGATATGTTTCTTAAATAAACAACTCTAACTTTATTTGCCAAATTGAAACTACTTTGTTTTTTAGGCTCTATAATATGATAGCCTGAGATGTTTAAAAAGAGTTAATTTATGTTTGATCCATAGGCAGAGGTATAGTGGAGCTACTTGTGATTTCCATTTGGGTTGCTGGCAATGCTGCCAGGAAGCTGTAGATAGTTCCACTAAGGCTTCCTCATAAGGGTGCGAGTTCTACCAACAGTACTGCCAGAAGTAGATTTTATTTTATTTTATTGTATTGTATTTATTTTTATCTGTGTGTCCAGCAATCAACTGATAAGACTACTGGAATTGTGATGCCTTGATGTATCTCAGTGGTATACAGTCGATTGCTGGATGTACACTTAATCAATTCCCTGAGACTTAAATCTTGCAGGGCTTAAGATGGGAGCAGCTCTACTGTGGGGGAAGCATCATTGCAGGTGGCATTCTTGCAGTACAGTTGAACCTCTGGGTGGAAGCAAATCTTTTTATACACAAGAGAACTGGCACTAAAAGACCTGCTTCCTAACCCTCTTCTCCCAAGCAGGAAAAGCAGGGAGAATGGCTTCCAGTATTTGATTCTAATTCTCTAATTTCACAGAGATTGGAGAAGTAATCACAGAAATCCCATTTACCCCATTTTTCTTTTGGAGGGGGGGTGTTTTTTGTTTTTGGGAAACCTTGTACAGGTAGTCCTCAACTTACGACCACAATTGAGCCCAAAATTTCTGTTACTAAGCAAGGCAGTTAAGCGAATTTTGCCCCATTTTACAATTTTTTTATCACAGTGTCAGCCCCAAGTTCTGTATCCCTCTCCAGGGCTGTCACTCGCGTAGGGACACACCCACCAGCAGCTGTCTGCCTGTCGGAGCAGCGGGAGACCAGCATGAGGAGCTTCCAGTGCTGGATGATCTCTCTGTTCTCTTCCTCGTGTGCAAGCGTAATTAGCTGGCTGGCCATTCTCATACTTAAAAGAAAATGCCTGACAGCTGTGGGGCGTGTGCACGGGCTGTGGGGCGGGACGCACGGGGTGTTTAAAAGGTGGTGGGGCCAGAAGGTTATAGAGCTGACTTTATTCGACTTAGTAGTTGTTATCTGTGCTGTTCTACTGGAAGATAAACCATTGTTTGTTTTTCGCAAGCACCTGAGTTTTCCTTCGTTTGTTCACTGGGACTTGACACAAAGTTGTTAACTCACCATTAAGTGAATCTGGCTTCCCCATTGACTTTGCTTGGCAGAAGCTGACTGGGAAGGTTACAAATGGTGGTCCCATGAACCTGGGAAAGTGCAAATATCATAAATAGTTGGGGTTTGGCCAAGACCCAAATTTAACATATAAATAGCAGAGTATATTCTCTTTGCAGTGGGGAAAGGAAGAAATGTAAGGAGCCCTAAATGCTCCTAAAGATAGATCAAGCTGATATTTTGTGAAGTAGATATAAAATTAAGAACAAATAGTCTGCAACTCATAACCACAATTGAGCCCAAATTTCTGTTGTTAAGTGAGAAATTTGTTAAGTGAGTTTTGTCCCATTTTACAACTTTTCTTACCACATTTGTTAAGTGAATCACTGAAGTTGTTAAATTAATAACATGGTTGTTAATTGAATCTGGCTTCCCCATTGTCTTTGCCAGTCAGAAGGTTGCAAAAGGTGATCACATGATCTTGGGACACTGCAGCTATCATAAGTATAAACCAGTTGTCAAGCATCCAAAGGTAAATCACGTGACCATGGGGATGCTGCAACAGTCGTAAGTGTGAAAAATGATCATGTCACTTTTTTCAGTGCCATTGTAACTTCAAACAGTCACTAAGTGAACTGTTGTAAGTCAAGGACTACCTGTATAGATTGGGTTGTCTTTTTTTAATAGAAGATTCTTATACTGTAAAAGTTTGCTTAGAATTGAAACAGTGTTTTAGGATATAAAATAAAAGTTTTTTCAAAGTTATCTTGATTAATTGTTACTTTGTGTTTAGTAGGAGATTCACTTTGCATCTAAAATTGGAAACTCTACTAAGAACTGGAAAAACATTGTAGAAAAAAGCTGAAAATAAGGTGAGTACAGTGTAAAATTAAGTACATGAACTGGTTCGTGGCAGTTTTATTTAAATTGCTCAAAAATGTCATTCTAGCAACAAGGTTATTGAGAAGGGCCATGGAACTATTTGTTTGTTCAGTCTCAGTTCAGCTCATGCGTTATGAAGAAAAATTAACTTTTATTGATTGATCTTTACTGAAATATACACATTGTATTAATTGGATCCTTGATGATGATCTGAGATAATTAACTTTTAAGTAATGCCAGTTATTTTGGATTATGCCTTGTGGGCATGATTATAATTCTAAATATTTTTTTAAAACTTTAGGGAAACCTTTATTATTTTTAAGTTTTTGCTTTTGCCTGGCTTCAGTTAGACATACTGTGATTAGACCAGAGACACAGCAGTATGTAGCTAAAGATAGGTATTAAACTAGAACTTTAGGCCATCTTGCTTACTGCATTAAAGTTAATGAAAAGCACTTCTTGATTCAAAGCAGCAGCTATATCTTTTGCCTTGGAAGTTGCTCCTAGTGTCTCTGCTCAGATGTGCACACAGAGCAGCCTCTGTCCAGTTGTTTCAGAAGCATCTCTTAAAGGTTTTGGACAGCCCTCTTGAATATTGTATTCAGTCTAGGTCACAGGTGGGAACCAGGACATGCCTGATGTTGGTGAACTACAGTTCCAAGCAATTCTAGCCAATACAGATAATGGTGGAGACTTAAGATGTTCAAACAATTGAGTGAAATGCTCCTTTAAATCATTTGCACAGTCTTAGTGAGGAATGCTAGATGTTTTTATTCATCCAGAAGTTGGCACTTGGTGACATGCTTAATAGTATTAAAAATGTTTCCAGTCATTT
This sequence comes from Cerberus rynchops, assembly GCA_032468195.1. Lineage (NCBI taxonomy): Eukaryota > Metazoa > Chordata > Lepidosauria > Squamata > Homalopsidae > Cerberus > Cerberus rynchops. The sequence continues at coordinate 212,156 of JANHFJ010010216.1, forward strand.
TACTATGTTGCATCTTAAATATTTTACTATTAAAGCAATATAACAAACAGCAATGAGATTCATTTTCTTTCCACAGTATTTCATATTTAATGATATATGCAACAACTATGTAGCCCTTAATATTTTAACTAAAGGCATTTAATGTTTATGGTGTTCTTTTGGTGTAATGAGTTCATTAAAAAAAGCTTTTGATGCTAATTCAGAAATCTAATCTGTTCAGTGTCTTTCACATGCAGTTTTGATGCTAACTGACAAGCTGTAAGTTAATTAGCACAGAACTTACTAATGAGGATGTTAAAAATCTTCACTTTTGAATTATTTTTATATTGACGTGTTCTGGATAAATTGAAGGAAATTAATCTTCTGGTGTTGAGTTTTCTTTGGTTTGCTTTGCAGATGCTTTTTGGGGGTAGGTGGGATCAGAGGAGGAAATAAATGAATTTTGCAATAAAAAAGAGTTAAACAAAAAAGCTTATTTTTTTAAAACTGGGGATAACCCAAAATCAGTACGCTTAAAGTGCAGTTGTTAATTAGTATGGAAGACAGCTTCTTGAATTAATATGTGGTGTTAATTAACAGGAAGTCTGATGTTGTGTTGTAATTACGACCAATATTTTTGACATAATGAGTGACTGAAGGTGAATTTTATGGAGAACAGTTTGGTAAACACATTAGAACCTAGGTATGCTATCTGTTTGTTTCTTTAGGAAATATGGATCGACTTCTACGACTTGGAGGAGGAATGCCCGGTCTAGGACAGGTTAGTATTCAGATTACCAGTAACCTTTTTTGAATTTAGATTACAAACTTAAATCTTGCCCCTCTCTGAAGAAATAACCATTTGAGGAATTACAGCATTACACTTACATAAATTGTATGTATAATAAGTGCAGAAAAGTAAGCATATGTTTTTGATAGATTATTTGTCTCATTGTAGAATCTAGCCACAGGGTTGCAAGCCAGTGACTTCTGTGCCAGTCCCAAGCCCAGATAAATAGAGAGGGTTGTGTCAGGAAGGGCATCTGGCGTAAAAAAATGCCAAATCTAAATATGCGAATCACCAATATTAATGCTATACCGGATCAACAATGACTTTAGGTGGAAAGATATGATTCGCTGTGGCGACCCCTAACCAAAACAGTTGAAAGAAGAAGAAGATTTGTCTCATTGTAGAGGAGTATCTGCACATTTGCTGTAACAAACATTGTAGTGTCTCCCTTCACTTGAAAGCTTGACACTGACTTTAATTTTCCAAGCAGAACTTATATTTGCTCAATTTTATCAAGAAGCAAGATCTTTTTATTTCTCATATATTATTATACATTCTGATCTATCAGGTACTGGAAAATATTCCATAATTAGTTAGCAGATATTATTCTTAAACCTTTTCCTTGTGCTCATTTATGCTGTTGTGACAGGACTGTCACTTCTGCTCTATCACCTGAAAGTGATATCTCAGATCTGCCCCAAAGTGTCTTCCAGCTCTCTGGATCATGATTGCAAGAGATTAAAAATCTTCCCATAGGAAGAATGTCAGCAATAAAACATAATCACATCATTGGATCAAGCTATGGAATACACCATCTTTTTCATGCTTGTCATCCAGATTAATCTTTCTCATCTTTATAGGAATGACAATTTCAATTATGTTATTGAGTTATCCATATAAACAGTTGTTGAAAAGATTGGGTTGTTGGTCTGAACTCTGAGCTTGGCAATTTGGTTGCAAACTTTCGTCACCATTCAAGGCGACATCATTAGTGTGCTTTGAATTGTGCTTGTCTGTCAGAGCGCTGGTCTTTAAATATCTTTTGATGTGATGCAAATTAGTGTGGATGTTTGTTCGGCTACTTCTGAGTCATGGTCTGACTTCCAACTGTTTGGCTGACTGTTGTTACTGAGGCATGGTCTTCGGTTTTAAGTACCATTTGCATGATGTAAATTAGTGTTGTTTGGATACTGCTGAGTCATGGTCTGGTTTCAGTCTGTTTGAATGGCTGGTTGTTGTTACTGAGGGATGTGGCTCAAGAAATCAGTCCACATCTCAGTAAAAACTACCAGCCATTCAAACAAATAACAAGCAAACCAGACAAATAACTCAGCAGTATCCGAACAAACAATACTAATTTACATCACACAGATGGTACTTAAAACCAAAGACCATGCCTCAGTAATAACAATCAGCAAATCAAATAGCCCGAAGTTAGACCATGATTCAGAAGTAGCCGAACAGAACAAACAACATCCACACTAATTTGCATAAAATAAAAGGGTATTTAAAGACCAGTGCTCTGACAGACGAGCACAATCCAAAGTGCACTGACTATGTCTCATCAAATGGTAACAAAATGTTTGCAACCAAATTGCCAAGCTCAGAATTCAGCCCAACTACCAACCCGAGCTACTTATATTCGAATACATTTCAGTTGAAAAGATGGATGTTTATACAACTGCTGCCCATTGGTTTCAAAATAGATAAATGAGAGCCATTTTATTAAATAGCTTTATTGTTGAGAAATTAGACTTTATTAGTGCTAGACAGATTACTTACTGTCATTTTTAAATTGATAAATCACGTATAGTTTGCATATTATTTTAAAATACAATCTACTGTAGTAATAAAATTGTAAGAAAAAAATTGTCAGAACTATTCAGCCAACAAGTACCCTAATTAATACTTTGGAGTATTTTTTAATGTAAACGTAACATGCCTCAGCAAAAAAGCGTGTTCATATATGATGCTGAAAGGAAAGCAGATTATCTCTTTGTTGTGAAGACATTCCAAAGTAGAAGTGCCACCACAGAGAAGGCTTGCTGTTTTGCAAACACATAATATATTTCTGATACTCAAAACTATCAGTGCACTTCTGAAGATCTTAATGCATGAGCATACAGATGAAGGTATTCTTTTGGCTACCCAATGGCTGTGGAGCTAAGATGTAAAACTATTCCTTTTGATTTCATATTGTGAGCTACATTTATATATCTCCATATTTTCAATTACAAACATTCTGATTTAATACAAGGTAACTTAGGATACAAACATTTTTCTCTCTGAAATTGAATATTTCATTGAATTTTTAGGACTATGCTATTAGTTTAGATATTACTTTAGGTGATTGTGCAACTAATCAAGACTATAGTGTATTACCCAAAGCAGAGCTTTTATTTTTAAATATTATAGCAAGTATTTGCATTTTGCACTTTCTTTCAGGTGCTTCTCAGTGAATACTGTTTAAAAATACATTTTTAACACTATGCAGTTGGAACACTTCTCCTGAGCCTCTTTCTTTAACACAATAAGAGATTCATAATTATTGTAGTTTTTCTTAGTCAGAAAATTAGGAAAAGAGACACATGCTGAATTTAATATATTAACTGTTACTTTGTTCTTGCAATGCAGCATGGTGTAATGGTTAAGGTGCTAGACTAGGAGTAAGGAAACCCAAGTCCTTGCTTAGGCATGAAAGGCAGATGGATAACCTTGAGCCAATCACTTCCAGTTCAGTCCTAATCAGCATACCACTCTGCATAAGATCTTGCTGCATCATGTACTGATAGCTTTCTTGTAAGAACAAGGTGACACAAATAATTAGATTCTGCAGTCATGCAAGAGAAATACTTGGGGAAAAGACTCCACATTGTTGTTTTTTGTCTCCTGTGGGGATCTATTTTGATAGTGTGGTTTTGTGATAAATAAGTCAACATATTTTTAAAATAAGCAAACATATTTTTAAAATAAGCAAGAAAATTTGTAGCTATCAGCTTCCTTTGGAGTAATGATAGCATAATTAAAGTAATCTGTCTCATGACTGACACTTTTTTATAAAATGAATTGTCCAAGGTTTAAAGCTAGTCCAGTTTGGACAGGAAGGCAGGAATCTAGAGGTAACTTGCATCTAAACATGATAAACTGAATACTGGTTGCCTGGAGCCTCTGATCCAATTGGGTACTGTATTACCATTCTACTTACTGAAAAGCATTAAATATTTTCAAACAAAAGTAAAGAATTTTGTTGAATGTTTCCTTCCATGCTATGTCTCACGCTGTTCTGAAGGTTCTCAAACATTTTGAGGACAGATTTGGGGGTTTACAGACAATAGGAGAAATAGTTCTTCCAGCTTCAGTTAGTTGAGGCGTCCACTAAAATCAAATCTATCCATGAGCATAAACACCTTAGGGGTGCAATCTGCAGTATTTTCTTTATATACAATATTATTAATGTATGTAAGTTTCTCAAATGAAGTTGAACAACTGTAGAAACAAGTCTTTGATAACATGGGAGAAAAATCCTGCTTACAGAGATCTTGAAGGTATTTTTTAGACTAAAAGCTGAATAGAAGACCTTCAGAAAATCATGACATTCTGATGCATTTCTGCTTGTTAATAATGCCCTATCAGCAAAATAACACTACCTTCACCAATTGTTTCTGTATCCTCCTACCTTCTCAAAGCTATTCTGGACAATCAGAGGATTCAACAGGGAAATGGTGGTGGCATGTAGTACGGAGAGCCCCAAGAGGAAGGAGAAATTGGGAAAAATGACACAATTTTTCTGTAAGTGAAGATAGATGCTAGAACAAATGCCACTGTTGTAAGAGTCCATATCATGAATATTGTAATAATAAATTACAATTTACATGTCAAAATAGATTTTGAGTCTCTTTTACCTACTTATATCCATGCTTAGATTTGGACTTACAGGACATGACAGGATTGTTAATTTGTCATGTAACTAGATTTCTCTGAGGATTTTTGTACCTTAGTAGGTGAATTTGGAAGGTGAGCAGAGTTGGTCTGGTTAGCATTACTACAGTGGACCAGAATCTCAGGCTCTCCATTCAACTGGGATTTTGAAAAACAAAACAAAACACAAACCTAGGAAAACCATCTATGCAATCCTGCCAAGAAAAAAGGCAGGGATGCAGTCATCAAGAATTGAGCTGAACTTTTTACTTTTTATCTGAATATTAGATTTAGACATGCTACTGCTACTAATTAGTACCATTTCCTGCCCTACCTGTCTGTTTCAAGGAAGTGTGTGTGTGTGTGTGTGTGTGTGTGTGTGTGTGTGTGTGTGTGTGTGTGTGTAGAGAGGGTATTTTTGGGATACCTTTTGGATTTAGACTAAATGTGGATATAAATTTGCTGTTCCTGGCTATGACCCACTACATATTTCTGATTATCAGTTGAAGACCTGTGCATTCAAGTTTTAGAAGTAAGCACCCTCATATCTCTCTTTTCTATGCCCAAGAAATGAAGATACCTGCCTATGATAAGCCGGGGTTTGTTGAATTTATAGTTGGCTTGCAGCTAAGTTCCCAAAACATTAATTTTGGATTGGATACTACATTTGAATGTGACTATTACCTCCTGGAGAAAAGGGTTAATAGTCTTTTAAACTAGTCGGTTGCACTTTTTTTTTTGACACTGAAGTGTATATTAAGGAAGTTAGGATATGGGTGAATTTTTCAAGAACTAAAAATGTTTTCATGAATTGTATTTTTTTTAACTTAAAGTTGTAATACATACACAGTATTCTGTGCTGTTTTTTGGCAACAAACATACAGAAGAGCAAATAATTCTCACTTTCCAAATAGCAGATGTAGGTATGCATGCTTGTTCATAACCTTTATAATGAGCAGTATTGGAACCATTCTCTTGTTCTTACATTTGCTGGTATCCATAATGTACACAAAGCATGTGAGAGATAGAACATAGCTATACAATTGCAATGTTCTCAGCAATGGTTCAGAATTTACCCATGTTATCTGGTAAATTTAAATTAAGTGTTCTTGCTGCATTTCCTCTTCTGAATTTTAAAATGTCATTTCGAGTGCACAATAGCACTGACAGCTGGTGACATGATGACGTGGGTGGGTAAATAACCCAGAGTAACACTGTATACAGCCCTCAAAAAGAGTAAATGAAACGCTAAAAAGTCTGTCCTTCGTTACAGAACACTATATCTTGTCATATTTGCTCAGTGCAACTTCAGTTCAGTGCTTTAAATGGTACCCAGGGGGAATAGCTAGAAAGGTAGATCTTTTATTTTAAAAATGAGCATGGAGGAGGGGTGACCTGTCTCTTAGCCGTGTTAGCACTTCTACTGGAAATAAAGAAGCAAGAATTGCAAATAGCTATTTTGTTTGAATAATCGGCTTGCCAATTAGCCATCAAGTGCTTCCATCTGTGAAATTGTTGATCAGATGGGTTGGTTGGGACACTTCCAGATTAGGGCATTGTACATGGCACTTGAAAACTGTCACTTTGAAAGGTTTCAAGTGCTGCACTGCTTGATGCTGTAGAAATGATAAAACCTGTAGCACTTAAAAGACCTGCCACTGATCTAAAAATCTTGTTGAATCTACTATGGTCTAATATATGTAGATCTTAACCCTGTAATCGAATTTCATTTTTGATTGTTTAATAGTGATGCCTTTTAAAAGGACTAAATGTAAGGACTGTTTCTGTTAATATTTCAAGATCAATATAGTAAGGTTGCTTTCAGATACTGCCTTAGGCCTCTTCTTTGAAAGCTTTATGGTTTGATATTTCAATAGTCTGATGTATTAGGAATAACTGTAATATCTTTTGCTTTTCCATTTATCTGCCTACAGATAAATTTTGTATTTTTATTTAACTGTAGTGACATTTCTAAAGCTGTAATCTATAAATATAATAGATTATATTAATTAATTAATTAATTAATTAATTAATAGATATAATAAACATAAATATAATCAGTCAGATTTAAAAGATAGAATAAAAACATGTTAAAGAATACTGGTCCACATCTTTTCCTAAATAGTTTCTTGGAAATATATATATATATATATATATATGCAGGTCTGGGTCTATTCGGGTCTTTTCCCGTGTAAGTTTCAGAGTCTTTT
>JANHFJ010010216.1:223433-235165 GCA_032468195.1 Cerberus rynchops
AGAATGGCAAATGCCTTTTTTAACACTTAGTCAACAAGGGCTGCCCAAGGAAAAGTCACAGCTTTTATAGTTGGATTATATTCGAATGCTCATGAAGAAAAGTAATGCCTTATTTTAACCTCACTGGATTGATTGCCTTATCTTTCTTCTATTAGATTTTTAGAAAGATTGTATATGTATTTTAAAATGCAAAAACAGTTCTTAATTGTGAAAAACTATCTTAAATTCTGCATTAGCTAATAAGGAATGGCTAAAAGAAATGATTGATGCAGCTTACAGCTGATGCGATTGCCCTGCAGGCAGGTCAGTTCACTGTCTAACACTTGGTAGACAGTTTAGTCAGAAAGAAGCATCTGTTTCTTTTCTTAAAAAGTATAATCAGGAATGATTTTCCTCACTTGTTTTTGTATGTATTGGATACAAAAGAAGTTTTAAAAGCCATAAAGTTATTTTATTTTTGTGGCTTACTTCAGTTGTAAGTAAACGACCAAATTTAAAGACTTGCTTCGGTTTTAGTCTTTGGTGATGATGTTAGCACATTGATTCTCTGGGGATTCTCATGCATCTGGTATATCAGCGAAAAGTATATTTACTTTTCATCACCTTTGTAGATCACTGGTTGGAACGGAAAATGACAGGCAGATGTGGTTTGATGTATAATCTTAACAATTTAATATACAATTGCTGTGCATCTTCATTAATGTTGCCCAGTGGTAAATGGGAAGAGAAGGAAGGGGAGAAAACACAAGAATCTTCTACAGCTTGTGACATACAGATGTGCCATCGTGTATATCAGTGAGCGTATACATAGATACAGAAGAGTATAAAATAATACATCATTCTGTGGAAATAAGAGTGCCCAATGTGTCTTGCTATCTATAGTCAGTCATTTTCGGGCCATCGTTCTTGATTGTAATTTGGTGGATCAGCATCTGTATGTTTCTTCTAGATTCTTAAAAATAATGTTATGTGAGTTACTGTAGTAATTATTACAAAAGTATTTTTTTACTTAGGATGATAACTGTAAATAATTTATATGACTGAAGATTTTAAATACAGTTGTGTTTAAATAGATATCCAGAATTTTGCTTCAAAACAGTACCCTAATGAATCAAATTTGTGTTGTTGCTCTGAAAGTATTCATTCTGAAATACCGTAATAATACTCAAAAAATGTATCTATGATAGGGGTAGAAATTATGCACTCTTATACAGTACAGTATATTTTCAGATGAAAATGCAAATAGGCTGTATGGCTGAATTGGCACATGTAAGACTAGTTAAAGAAAACAAGCCTAGGATAAAAAAAATTGATTCTTAATTGTATCTGAGAAACATATACCAGTGGAATGGCAACATCCAATGGAATTTATTTATTCATTTGCCATTATTACGTTTTGAACACCAGATCTATTCTAATGACTGAGGAACCCTCAAGATTAAGCACTATAAATAGAATGAGATGTCCTGTTGACCAAATGCCTGGTGGCTTATATCAAATGAAACTATCTAGTTTTTCCTTGTTAATCATAATATTTGGCATAATTTTTAAATCAACTAGTTGAATACAGTGTATAGTGTATAGCATATTAGGGAAATTTGTTTAGGAAATTTTGGAAGCTAGAAGAAGGAATAGCATATAGTTGTATACTAACTTGTGATTAAATTAAGAAACTTTGTTGACATCACTGAGGAGAAAGCACTAATATTTAATAACCCATAGGGAAAAAGATCTCTAAGCAAATTCACAAAATAATATAATGGTTCAAAAACTGGTAAAAACTTAGCAGAATGAAATATTAAAAGTATTATTTTAAATAGTAATATAAGGACCACTTGTGTGACAAATCCAAATTATTTAACAGTAATAATCTTTTTTTTAGAAATTAATTGAAAATGATGATTGTGTATAAAAGGAGGAAATACAAATGAGCATTCCAGAGTTCTGAGCGGTAATGTGCAGAGATAAAAATTGCTGAAACCTTGTTAGCAAACTTTCTGCCACTAAATTTTATATTTTCTAATGTAGTCCTTCATAAAACATTCTTTATAGTTACCCATGCTCCCTGTTAATGGTGCTTTACCATTAAAGTTTCAGGTCACAAATGATGGCAATTATTTTCATAATGGCTATCATGAATCTTCTATTTCATTGTACTGCTGTTGCTATGATCTGATCTCTCAGTTGTAATATTTAGAGTGAGGTAATTTGCAGGAGTTAAAAACAGGATTTCTGAATTGTGGGCTGAATTTTTTGAATCTCCTGTAAATATCTACTTCATCTTTGAAAATTCACATATTGATATTTTAGGGCTAAGTAGATCATCATCATATTTAAATAATTTAAATAATTTAAAATATAATGAAGCAAACTAATAAAGTGTTAAGTAGAATTGCTTATTGCATGCTTGATCATTAACATATATAGGTGGCGGTGGGCTCTGTGAAGTTATACTTGGTCACAAACCACAATTAAAAGATTATTTTGTACTACATCATTATTCATAGGAATTGCATAATTTTAATTTTGCAGTGGTGTACATGGCATTCTGCATTTGAACAATACATAATTTTGGCCTTGGTTGTCATTCACACCTGGGACAATTGTGCTAATTTTTTATTAGCTACTCATAAAGCAAAGAGCAGAGTATTTTGTTCACAGCTTTTCTGCCTAGGGATTGGAGGTCCATTTTTTCTCTCACTGCACCAATGGATCTGCAAAATGCTCCTGTAGCCCTTTTCCAAGTTCTCTTTAACTAAAAACTGATGAAGCAAAGGGAAATTGTGTTTGTGTTGGTGCCAGTTAATCATGCTAGCCTAGCAGCATTTATATTCACAGCACTGTAAGAAACATGTAGTTAATTGGAGATTGTGTATATGTGAGAAGGAGAGGGAGAAAGAGCAGTATGTATAATTTATTATTATTCTGGCTAGATAAATGCTGCACAACCAAATTGACTTGAATTAAGAGATTATAAATAATAATCGGCATTGTATGAATGGGAGAAGGATCTATGTAATCTTCATAGGTGCAGGACCAATACTAAGAGTGATAGGGTTCACATATTGTGCTAAGATACAATACAACAGGTAAGGTTTTGGGTTAATATAACCATTATGCTTATTCATCAAACCATGGCACTGGGGTATTGAAGTGTGTGAAACCAACTAGTGACTTGCTGAAAAACACTTAGGAGTTTATGACAGATGCAGAGTTTGAATTAGGTCTTCTAATTCATAATTAGTGTCTTACTAAGCTTGTTTTCATATGTGCAGGGAAGGATATTGAGTGTTTCACATTGAAGGAAACAACCACAGTAGCCTTGTATTCTTCATATGAGTCTTTTTAAATGGTCAGGGAAGGAAAAGTTGAAACCCTTCTATAGTAGTGTAGGGGTTTCGGACTGCTGCTACCATTTTTTGTTCCAAAATTCTTCATTTAATAGAAGGTATTCCTGCAATGTCTTTTTAGATGAAGCTCATTTTATTTATAAAATAGAATTGTGTACATTACAGACTGTTACTTCTTTATCTAGGGACCTCCTACAGATGCACCTGCAGTTGACACAGCTGAGCAAGTTTACATTTCTTCGCTTGCACTTCTAAAGGTAAATATTTGTGTGTGTTTTAAGTATTGTGCAAAGTATTGCATAATTATAAGCAGGATGTTTCTGCTGTGTCTTATATCAAAAGTTACATTTTCTGAGATATTTAAAAAACAGGTAGGAAAAATGGGAAATCAGAAGCTCTCCAGATGTTGTAGAATTACAACTCCCAGCAATACTGCCAATGGCAAAGGATGCTAAGAGTGATGTGATCAAGCAACATCTAGATAAAGCTATCTTTCTGATACAATCATTTGTTATAGTCTTATTTCTGTTCAGTTTTTCTTCCTGGCTAGTAAAAATTGCTCAACACTTAGCATTTAATGAGTATGTTCAGTTCTCATTGAACTCCTTATGGGTTCTTTGCCCTCTATTTTTTCTCCAATGTATATTTTAAGTAGTTGATGATACACTGATAAGTAGCTATAATTTTACTACTATGGACAGCTATCTGTTCCATGCCTATAGATGCTTTACACATAACCTCTAAATATGACTTATTCAAACTATTCATGGTTTTTAAATAAATAAATGAGATATTAGTAGGGCATTGATTATGGTAATCTGTTGTTCTCAAACCTGGGCAATAACTGGCACACTGATCAAAGAAGAGAAAAGCTATTTTATAGTCAGAGATTACACTTGTGCTATAAAAGCAGATATTTTTTTCCCCACCAGTGTTTCATTGTTCTATGTTGTGCTTTTCATAGGTCTCCAGGTTCTTTTTTCCAATGAAGATATTTTGAGCATAGATTTTGTAGTTTGTTTTATACGAACAGAAATAATAGGCATTGGAAGGGATCATATATTTTATAAAATACTTTTTTCTCTTTTTTAAAGACATCTAAGATATGATCCATTTTCTTGCCAGCCCATTGTCTTTTGCTATCAGAAACTTGATTTCTCCAATAATAGCTTGCTATGCATCTTTGGGTAAGACAAGTGATATTATAGTATTTTCAGAGAAAGCTGTTTTTGGCCTTATAGCTCTTAAGATGTGAATATATAATAGAAAAGAAATTTAAAAACCACCAGAGAATCAAGCATCTGTTCCTTAAATATTATTCAGTAGAATTCTGATCTTTCCAGATGTTGAAGCATGGTAGAGCTGGTGTTCCCATGGAAGTTATGGGACTCATGCTTGGAGAATTTGTTGATGACTACACTGTCAGAGTGATTGATGTGTTTGCTATGCCACAGTCAGGAACGGTGAGTTCTTTCAGTTAGCACATGTGCTTATAACACTGTTATAATTGTACCTCAAAAATGTTCTTCCCCAACATGCTTAATTTTTGAAGAAAATATTCATACATGCAGTGCCTATATCCAAGCTTATAAATAATGTGATGCTCCATTTTCTATATAACTTTTCCAGTCATAAATAACTATGTTTTGTAACTAGATGTTGTCAGTTGCATGAAGCATTAAAGTTATGGTAAACAATATGTAAGGTTCAGTCTTGTCAAGCATAAACAACCAGGCCCATACTTGAAGATTTTGATTGTTTTATTGCTCAAGCCTATATAAAGGATCTTCTCAAACTGACAGTTTGTACCTGGTTGGGACTATATAAGGTTGAATGGCATTTGGGGGGTGGGGGTGGGGTTTGAACTTTGCACTCTTGTGCTCAGGTAGGGATTCTAGACTAAGTTCGCTTTTGACTCCTTCTCAAGCTCATTTTTTTCTTCTAAAATGTATCTCTAATTTTTTAAAAATATTACATTTATAAACTTGGGGTATTAATTAAAAAGCTGGATTTTAATGTGAAAGTGGTGAATTACTTTCTGAATTGCTCTCAAAGCATGATTAGACTAGATGCATGGTTGGGGATGAAGTAAGGAATCTTAGTCAAAGCCATAGAACCTTCTAGGTTTAAATTGCTATGCACTCCTAAACGAAAGCAGTGAATACAAATGAATTAAATGTATTTGTTAAAAGAAATATTTTTGTTTCTGACATTTTTCTTTGTTAGTTGATAATATTTTTACTGTCCTGAATCGATCATGAAAGTTTACTTGTACCTAAAATTGCCTTTGTTAATCTGCTTCCAAATGCAGGGAGTCAGTGTGGAGGCAGTTGATCCTGTGTTTCAAGCCAAAATGTTGGATATGCTAAAACAGACTGGAAGGTTAGGATTTTCTTTATTGACTATAAAATATATTATAACAACAGCCAAGTCCTCTTGATTTCCTGTCCTATCATTTATTAGTGTTTAAACATAATCTTGTTCCTTCTGGGCAATTTATATGATAGATTGCTTACATTTAATGATGGATTTAATATATTGTCAAAAGCCAGCTAAGCATTTTCAAATTCCCATCACTGTTTTTCTTCAGGTATCACTGTTTTTCTTCAGGTATGGAGCAATTAACAATATTCAATAAGGGTTAAATTTCTGTATTAATACAATAGAAAAAGAAAAACTAACCACCCTTTTCTAACTTTTCAACCACTGTTCTGTATACCCAACAAAGATTATTTGGAAAAAAAAATCAAAGATTTTTTAAAAAATCAGGACTTCATTTGGAATGCCTCAACAGTTGCCACCTTTGTGCTGAAATTTTTATTCTGATATAAAACCTTATAAGAATTAATGTCAACAAAAGTCTTGATCACCAAACAGAACAGTGCAAATTGCTTTTTGAGCAAATCTCTACTTCTGCTTTAATTGATATTTAATCTTTTGATGTCATTTGATCCTATCATCCATGCTTGAAATAGATATTCTGTGGTGAAAAGCCAACTTGGCTCTAGTGTGTTCAGAGGAGATATTTCCCAAAATGTGGAAAAGTTAAAAATTGGATGGGAGGTGTGGCAACAGAAACTGAGAGCCTGGCCTACACTTGTTACTATACCTCACTTAATGCTAGAACTTCTTCACCACATTTTCATGTTTTTATTATAATGTGGTAAGCATAAATATAAATGTTTCTAGTGCTTTCTTTTACCTTAGTATTTTCTTATGCTTCTATAAATTACACTGTTGCCTTTCGTATGTCCTGCTGCAAATAATTGAACTTCCCGATGCATCCTTTTTTCCAGACCTGAGATGGTTGTTGGCTGGTATCACAGTCATCCTGGTTTTGGCTGTTGGTTGTCTGGTGTGGATATCAATACTCAACAGAGTTTTGAGGCCCTTTCAGAAAGAGCTGTGGCAGTAGTAGTGGATCCAATTCAGAGTGTAAAAGGAAAGGTATGTGCAAGTTTATATTAATGGTAGGAAGTGCCTCTTTTAATATTTTTTTAGTCACGTATTATGGATTCTTTTACATGGAAAATTTTGGAAAATATATTACTTCAACCATCTTTTAGATAAAAATATGAGAATTATATTTCCCCTTTTTTTCTTAAATCAATATAGCTAGCTTGAGGTATATAGAAAATTTTCACTTCCTTTAATTATTTTCTATACTTTTATTCTTGAAGAACTCTGGTCTTTATGGATAAGTTAAAAAGAAACTAAAAAAACCTTTCCTACATAGTAGGCATTTCTATTAAATCTAATACAATTTGTGTCTTGGGGTCAAGACTATAAATATAATTTAGGTTGGTAAAACCTTCAGTCTTTTCAAAATGAAATAGCAGGTCAAGATAGATTAAATCCTTCTCTAAAGATACATAATGTTCATTCTTGAGATGGAATAGGGTACTTTTTGCATATTCTCCAAAATAAAAATCTCCCTAACAACTTTGCAACCATTCACATTTTAGGGTAAGTTTGCAGATGAATGATTATGCACAATCCTTATGAAAAGAGATTAACTTGCAAAGCATATTGGGTTATAGTTTGTCCTTTGTTGAAATCTCTTTTGTTCTTGTTTGATTCTTTTTTTTATTTCTTTCTAGCCCCATATGCCATTTTCCTATTTCCTGCCTCATGACAGCAGGGAGCAGCTCTATTATCACCTTCACAGAGCTGTCTGCAAATGTGAGAGGCAATTCGATTTTGCTCAGCCACAGGGAGAGTGGATTAGAAAACTACAGAACATACAGAAATTGGCTAGGTGGTTACTGCTTTAAAATACTGCTGAGGTGTTTTGTTTCAGCATGCTTTCCTATTGTATTACAGAATAGTCATTCAATTAATATGTATGACATTTGTGCAATGTTATAAATATTTTAAGTATTTAAGTTTTTGTGTTAATGGATCTGTGATCGTAAGCTGGTTAACCAACTATAAATGTTGCCACTTTCTTGATAGGATGAAATGATCACTTGTATGAGTATAATAATCTCAACATATGGCCAAGTTAACGATTAATTTTCTTTTTAAATGTCAGTATATTTCTACATGTGTGTCCAGTTAACAATCCCTCTCCCCATCAAAAAACCTCAAACGAGGTGACTTAAATATGTAATTGTAAAATACAAAATTATGCTTAGCATTTCAAATTGCAATGATGTTAGGAAAGGAGAAAAAATGTAAGGCAAAGAAATTACTTCTCAGTTTCAAAATTTCCCGAATGATGAAAAACAATGCTTTTGTACTATTACAGACTACCCATTGATTCATATAAAGGTTGACAAGTAAGGTGAGGATTTGGGCATTGTGGATGTTTCTATTCTGCATTCCCTGGCGTTTTTTATAATTCACTAATTTTTCTCGATAAGTCTGTTTCATATAATCCCATCTCATTAGACATGTATAATTGGATATATTTATAGTTGATTGGGTAAGCTTTTGTATTTCTCTGGAATTCTTTAAAAAGTTAATATCTGTATTGTCTAAAATTGAACTTAATAAGAGAGGTGTGCTTATAGTTTGGAGAATGAATTCTATGCATTTTCATAGAGTATCTCCTTTCCTGACAAATCAAATTAATACTTGAGAATATTCTCCAGCTCATTTGTGCACCTGAATATTAGCTAGCAGCTGAAATAGGAGCATTTTTGCCTGACCTACCTTGTTGTGCCAACTCTGTTTCTGACAAGGCCTCAGATCTGATGGTATTACGTTTAGTCTACATTGTTGCTGTGAAGTTCTATATTTAGTGTGTTATCACTAGAAACTTAAGAATTTGGGTCAGAATGTTGCAATGAAAATGTTGTTGTGTGCCTTCTACCTATCCTACAAGGAGTGTTTTAGTTATCTATTTACTTTCAACGTTACCCAAATAATCTTCCTGAACATGCCTTCATTCCAGTCCCAGTCCTTTATTTATAAGCAAATCCATAAAATACCAATTTTTCAATCCTGGTGTCAACAAAAAGTCCACAAAATTTGGCAGAGCATGTCTTATTTAACGTTGATCAAATAAGCCAACTTTATATCCCTTTCTTTTACTTCTAACTGTCTTAATATTTAATTCAAATATTGTTGTAGGATTTGATTTCTCTTCTTATTTATCCCATTGCAAAGATTTCTTCAAGACTTTAAAAATCATGTTTATAATTCCAATACAAAACATTTTCCTGGTCATTCTCTTGGTTAATCATTTTCTTTTTAATTTTTAAAAACTTTAGCCAGTTTCTTTCGTATATCCAGTAAAGTGTCCTTTTCCAAATCATTATCCTGGCCTGTCATTTGTAATTCTACTTCCAGTATTTGTTCCACACCTGTCAATCTTCATAACATATTTTAGACATTGTATATCCATAGAAACAGACATCATTATTGACAGTGTTGACATTATAGTTACTAATTTCTGGCTCCATTCTTCAAAGATTTCCTTTAAGGTTTCCGATGTTTTGTGTCATGTTCTAAGCACCAGTATTAACTGGTATCAAGAACATGCTTGTATTTGATGACTTTTTAGATTTGTCATTCTGAAGGTCTTCAATAGCTTTAAAATGGTTAATAGACAATTTCCGAAAGTGAGTAGAAAGTGAAGTTAGCATATGAAGTGTCCTTTAAAAGGCTTTGCTGGATTGTGAGCAAAGGTGATGGTCTCATTATCTCTTGGTGCTCAAACTTGTGCAAAACTGATATCCTGTGGTCTTCTCGCAAGGAGCAACCATCTAGAACCATGTGTGGGTGATCTCCCATCCTCACCTTATCCAGAGATATTCCATGGAGCCAGTCTACTCACTGATTCCTTGGCCTTTCTTCAGATGTCAGCTCCACTTTTGTGAAGGTGTCTTCAGTTTACTGTACCTACCCTGGAGGTCCCTACAATCAACCAAATTGACAAAATTTGAATTTTAGAAATCCAATTCCTATTCCTTTCTTCTTCCAGAAAAATAGAAATAGCTTTTTCATTTTTATAACCCAGTATCTGCTACTATCATCATAAGAAAAGAAACTCAAACCACACACACCAAGCACAGAAAGAATTGAAAAGATCAGGAAAGATAATTTTATTGGAAAGAAAAGAAAGTACAAATAATAGTTAAAAGAGTGCCTTCAAATTACTTATTGTCCCAAATACTTTTGACAAAAAGAAAGCAGCTAGTTGAAAATATGACAATCCTGAATACATGCCCACTTCTATAACTTCAGAAAATATATCAAATACCCTTCCAAAACCAAACTCAATTTCAATGTACCATCTTTATATTTCCATTTCATCAGAGCCTGAATTTATACAAGATTCTTGGCAGAGTGGATTTCTTGAGTGTGGTTTGTAGAAATATCTTGTTGATTCATAACTGCAAACACCAAGAACTGTTATGTGCCATCTGCTTTGAGCACTAGCGTGGCACACTTTGGTATGTCTTTGCTTCTCCCCAAGCCACATTGGATCATCTGGTCTCTTGATGTTTCTGTAGCTTCAGTTTTTCTTAAAACTTAATTTTTTGTGTGCTTCTGATGGTTTGTCTTCATCGACTGCTCCACTTTTATATGGTCTTCCTTCCAAAACTAGTTCTTTGGTAATTAGTTGTATACAGCTAGTACTTAACTGGTTCTAGGTCTGGAGAGTTCTTTGGCATGTAAGCCTACTAAGTGTATAATAACTTCCCAGTGTCAAAAAATGACATATTTTTGAACTTCACTATTTAGGTGAGAGGTTTGCATATCACAATGAATTAAACCCCTCACCTACAAAATATATATATATTGACCCGAACACGCCTAGACACACACACACACACACACACACACACACACCAATCATACTCTGTTTATTAAAATTCAGCCAAATGTACCTTATTTCCACTAAACCAACAAGTCTCTAAAATATAGAGGAAGTATCCTTAAAATATTTACAATAGAAATATTAACTAGAAAGGACAAGCTGAAATGTCCCCATCTTAATAAAATGTCTATCTTTATACCAATTGTTGGTTAAACGAGCAATCCTATCATGTATTATGAGTAACTTTCAAAAATGGTTCAGCTTGAGTTCTATGCATAGAGCTCAAGTTCTATTTAGAGCCATGGTGGGCAGCAACATCTGAAGAATCTTTTATCATTTCTTACTCTCAAATCAGTTCACCTAAATTAGTCTATTCTCTCCTCCCACTTTTGTCATTCATACTCTCTGGCTGTTCTCTCCAGCCATCCAACCTTTACCTTCAGTGATTCTCAATGTTAGTATACTGCCTGCCATCCACAGTGTGTTCCACTTTGTTCCCAGAGCCAGCTAATTTCTTTTTCCTACCCTGCATTACTGTCAGCTCCCCAAGTAGACCACTCTAAGAAACAGACACCATGTAGGCACAAAGCTACTTTTATTTAAAAAGTTGTAGTAACAGAATCTTGCAACTCTGAATATGCTTCCTCTCCCTTCTTGATTTTAATATAAAAAGGAGAGGCTGTCTAAGGCATTTTTGAAAATCTCTTTGTTAGTGTGAACTAAACCTTCATTTATGTAATTACTATACAACCTGTAACCTTTTCAGAGATATTCCTTACTAAATCAAGAAAGAATGATCATGATTGGGCAAAAAGGCAATGGGAGTAGGAGTGACTTCTGACTTCCTGCCAGCTTCCCCCTAGATTTTCCTTGTAGGAAGCTATCAGGGAGTATTGAAATGATGATCATGTGACTGCTGCAGCACTGAAGCAGTCACAACTTTGCCAAATTTCAATCCTACAGGTGTCATTGATCCCACCTTTTGGATGCATTCTATAAATTAGCCCATTTGTGGTATAGTTATTCAAAAATTGTTGCCTTTCTTCAATCTTTCTTCCTTTAATTCTCTATTTCTAGAGGAAGGGTTGGGAAGTTAGGGAGGAAAGAAAGAG
>JANHFJ010010220.1:4519-15101 GCA_032468195.1 Cerberus rynchops
GCCCAGGGATTCTGGTATTTGAAGTCCACAGGTCATAAAAGAGCCACAATTGCCCACCCCTAGTCTAACCAATTCATCCCTTCCTACCAGCACTTTTAGTAAATATTTTACAAACTTAGGACACTTCCAGAATCAACCCACTCACTCAATTGTTACTTGTATAGTACCACCTAATGTAGTGTGAGACATGGATTTTCCAATTGAGTTCTAGGAATCTTGGAAATCTTGATGCTATGTAGAAACTTGCATGTAAGTAATGAATTCAGAATAATGGTTCCTTGAAATTTGGCAATCCCTGTATCTCACTGTCTGGTCTATGACTGTAATAAACTGAATTGAACATTGAACACTTTATTTTTATGAACTGACTCTATGAAAGAGATCACACAGCAATTTGAAAGAGCTTCTTCAGCAAATTCTCTTAGAAAGTTTTAAAAGGTTTAAAGCAACTGCTCCAGCTAGATGACTTGTTCCATACAACACTAACATACTCTAGTTGTAAAACTCAAGAGGCACTTTGCCTTAATCTAGTGGTAGCATCTTTTTTTTTAATCCAGTAGGTAAAATGACCTTGCTTGGAGCTAGTAATTAAAGTCCTATTATGGCTAGTTAATGTTAAAATGATTTTAACATAATGCTGGTTTGAGAAGACATTGATTCCAGGATTACCTTTCAGAGTTATCTTTCTTGCAGTTCCAGCATGCCTTAACCTCCAACAACAGACTCCAGAGGGATGGAGACATCTTGGGACATTATTGATTTATGTTGGAATATTTATGGCCACTGTTTTAAAAGAATAGATTGAGGAAAGATGAGACAAATGTTTTATCTGTAAGTTTTTCTGAATTTAGAGATGTACAAATTTAGCCACAGAATTAGATGTACTAAAATGTGTGTAGCACATAACATTTTTAATGGCTTATCTGAAAGGTTTACAAAATAAAATTAACAGAACTATGAGAACATATCCAAAGCATGGTTATATGTTTCAGATTATTGTACAATTACAATGTGATTTTCAAATCAGCTGGATGGGGAATTCTAGGAGTTGAAGTCCACAAGTCTTAACGTTGCCAAGGTTGGGCACCTCTGTTCTAAATGGCTCTTCAAATTTGATTTTATTTACTTCAATTGAGTCTATGAAGACAAACGTTGTTGGCTTGAAGTCTGTTTAAGCAAATGAGAATTCCAGGGAGTGGTTCAAAATATCTCTAGCAATACAAAATGTTCTCAATGAAAAAATAATTATTTGGTTAATAAGTTGGGGTGATATTTTGTTCACTTTTATTTACTTTTTGTTCCCTATTCTTAAATACAGAAAAAACATTACCAAATGTTTAGAGATAATATCTTAGAGTGATAATCACAATATTTACCTACTGTTTTGAAAGAGAAAAGCTATTCTAATTCAAGCATCTCTTAAATTCAAGGCAAAACAGATGTTTGAATTGCTGAATTTTTCTGGTTTTGTGTAATCAAACAAATCAGACATACATTATAATATTCAAAATAAGATTTATAACTACAGTGTCTATTTCATATAGCATTGTAACCATTTAAAATTTATGTAGAAATTGCTAATATCTTTTAATCTATTTTTCATCATTCAATAATTATTTTTTTGTTGTTATTTTTATCCAACATGTAGGAGCCCTTACCAAAGTGAAGGAAAGTAAGCGGCATGTAGAAGAAGGAAAAATGGAAATCCAGAAGGCTGATGGGATTCAGGATCGTTGTAACATTATTTCATTTGCCACTTTGGCAGAGATTCACCATTTCCATAGAATTCGAGTCAGGGACTTCAAGTCGCAAATGCAGCATTTCTTACAACAGCAAATCCTTTTTTTTCAAAAAGTGACCCAAAAGTTAGAAGAAGCTCTTCACAAATATGACAACGTTTAATGTTACTTAATTAATAAACTTTACATGGTGGTCATTTCTTGGATTGCAGATGGAATCAACCACAGAGGCAAATGCTGCTCTAATGACTGTTAGCACCTCTCAGGGTGTTTTGCAAAGCTCTTTTTTGTAATTGTTCTGAATTCCAGAACCTAATAATTGCATAAGGAGAAAATAATTATGCATACATAGCAGAGACTATACTATACATTGTAACTAAATTATACCCAAAATGCCTACACTACCATCATACTGTCTTTTGAAATAATGATTATACTATTTGCCTTATTGCTTTTTTGAAATATGGTATTTTAGTGCATATGCTATAGACCTCAACATGTTGGGGTCTTTAAGAAAGTGGGCTAATGCCTGCTTCATACGCCTTTTAAAATTCTCCTTGGTTTGAATTTTTTAAATTCAGCCAATTCTCTGTTTACAAATTCCTGTTAGAGCAGCTATGCGATTTTGTGCCTTTAGCATTTTTCATTTTTTTTCTAGTAAATGACATTTTTATGATTGAATGAAGGGTTGGCACCTCTGATAGGGCTTGATTTCAAACCTCACAGTGACTCAAAAATAACTAGTTATATAACTTGCACACTAGATACTATGATAAATGTTGGGAAAGCAACAACAAAATTTAAAATCATTTTAGATTCTGTATTGATTAAAAAATACTATTTATTATTTTTACCAGAATATTAAGCACACAAGCAACAATGCAGCATTGCTGTATTTCCTTTCTTAATATGTCAGCATTAAATCTTTCTGTGTAATACATCTTTGGATAGAAACTTGGACCATTTATCTAATAAAAAGGATACTGAATTATATCAGTGGGCTATGAACGACTAAAGGTTTAAAGAGTCATGCTTGCATGCATGTGTCTGTTGTTTGGAAGATTTTTCTGGCAGTTTATTTGTTTGATTCTAAACATGGGCCCACATTGTCACTTGAAACTTGCTAATGCCAGGAATCATTACTGTTCAGTGAAGTTATTTGTTGATTAGAAAAAAATACATGTATATTAACATATTTTGTGCTCATGATTCCTGTTATTTAGAGGGTTAAGGACCCACTTTGTGAAAATGTTAATTTAGGCCTTAACATAAAGAGATGCTGGAAAAGGTATTTTACTCCATTTACATACCCTCTATCACTTTCTTCTGCTAGTGTTTCAGATATGAGTATTTCATCTTAGTGGTGGTTGGGAGAAGTCTTTAGAATCAACCTATTTCTGTATTGATAGCATGTTTTTTGAATATGTTCTGGAACCTGATACATTCAGCAGGTTTTAGTAAATTAATCTAATTATAGCCTTACAAGTTTGTTTATACTAGGCTATTAATCTACTGCTAGACAAAAATACTTTTAAAAAGAATTTACTGGGTAGTATATCCAATTCAACCTAGTTGAAGAATGACATCTAGTTATTTCTCTATGGATAGATATGGCATATTTAAATTGGTCCCAAATTTAGAAAAATTATATTCTCCTGCCTTGATACTGTACATAAGTACATCTGCATATAGTTAGAGAAAAAATTAACAACGTACATTGAAGTTGCTCCAGTCTTCCTGCTTGAAGTTTCAGTAGCAACATTATATAGTACACAGGCATAGAGATTGGTGGCCTGGGCCCAAATATATATTTTTTATTTTAAAACTTTTTTTAAGGAGAATAAACACTTATGTTTTTATTCCAGCGTTTTAAAATATAATTGGTAAAATTCTAGAAAAACACCTAGCTAATTATGTACAATCAAGGTAACTTTCTGCATCTTGACCGAAACATGTAATTTTATGCTGATCATAAAAAATGTTAAGACTTTCTTAATTTAAAATTGACTCCTATTGATTGAATCTATGAAGTTTGCTTAACCAGAGTACCATTGCATCACTTGTAGATTTTTTTTGTTTGTTTATTTCTTTGTTTACCTCTATACCTGGCCAATTGCTTTGAAATTTTCAGGTGTTCTTCATTTCCAGGGAAAGAAAGAGCCAACTGAAACTGGCTTTGTGAAAACGTAGAGCCAATGACCACAGTGGAATGAAGAGCCAGTGAATAGACTGGCTATTTGTAATTCCTCTGTGGACAAGGAGACGACTTGAGATCAGTCACAAGTGCTTCAAACAGTTGCTCCCTCTGAGGAGATCACAACACAGTGGTCTCCAGCAGGTTTTTAAGTTCTGGGAGACGGGGCAAGTCACTTTGCTCAAACTGCAGTTGGTGCCTTTGAAAGGAAACTGGGTTTGTGACATTCCATTTTGAATCACATTCAGAAATACTTTATTAACTACTTTTCAGCTATGCGATATGAGTATTGAGGTTCTTTCTCAAACATTTCTGCTGCTCGTCAGCTTCCATTGTCTTTTTACTTCTGAAATGTAGTTTTAAAAAATTGAATTAAAGAAAAGTGCCGTCTGACAGCTGAAGAATCATTCTTCAAGGAGGAGCAGACGGATAAGCGGGAAAGACTCTGCCTTGTTTTTAATTTCCCTCAATAAAATAATATGAATATGGAATGTATGAAGTAGGAATCATATTAGGATGAATGAACAAGCGCTGCAGTTTTACTCGTTCAAGAAAATGGTGCCAGCATTCTAGATGTACCGGTATATATGCATTCTATATTGAGCTTGTCTAAATACAAAAGCTTACATAGTAGCTTTTCTTTGAGAAATTACAGCAATTTTTATTCTTCCTGATTCTTATCCTTCCTGATACTAATGGTTAAGGAAGTGAAGCATTTTGGTTAGAGACAGTGAAACTCATCAGTAATTCCTACAGTCTCATTGAAGTGCTTGTCATGTGAATATGTTCCATAGATAGATAGAGATTCAAATTTATATGCCTATACCAACTAATACATAAATATGCAAAGCACATTTAAAATCTGATGGTTGAAGCTCCACCTTTTTTTCATGAGCATTGAATGCATAAGGGAGTTGGGCCATTGATTGTGCAGTTATGGCCATCATCTTGACCTACATCAAAGCAATACCTTCAGCCACCAATGTTACTGATGTTTTTTTAAATATAGAAAGATATTGCGTTATACTCTGAATCAATATGAAAAGATGCCTGTGTTATAATTTTAAAAGGCCGAACTAACCTTATAGATTTGTGGCAAGGAAGACATTCTTCTGTTCTTTTACTAACACAGATCCACTAATTTTTAGGACTTTGGTCACACACAACTTTATTATTAGAATTAGGCAATTACGAATTGTTCTACAAATCGTCATCATCATTAGGTCCTGTGCAGAGCACATTGGGCAGGAAGTGTTCTCCAATGTTTTCAGTCATTTGCAGCATCGTCTCAAGGGACATTAATAATTTTAAGATCTTCCTTAAGTGTCTGGCACTAAGTTTTCCAAAGCCAATCTTGTATTCTCTTTCTTCCAGGAGGTATCCAACATAGTGAAATTTTTGGATACAGGTCTTTAGGCATACATAAGACAGCGGTGAAATTCAGCCGGATCGCACCATATCGCCTGAACCGGTAGTAGAGATTTGAAATTGGCCCCGCCCACCTGCCCCTGCCTTTATCCTTCCTTATACGAGTGTCCTTTTTTTCTTACTTACCTGAATCAGCTGTTTGGAGCGTCTACGGAGCCTTCCTGATGATCCCCGCTGCCTCTGGAGCCTCTAAAA
Organism: Cerberus rynchops; assembly: GCA_032468195.1. Taxonomy (NCBI): domain Eukaryota; kingdom Metazoa; phylum Chordata; class Lepidosauria; order Squamata; family Homalopsidae; genus Cerberus; species Cerberus rynchops. The sequence goes on from JANHFJ010010220.1 coordinate 10,076, forward strand.
GCACTTTAAAGAACCGTGCTGCAGTGCATTTGGTGTGCGTGCACATGCACCGAACCAATAGCAAAACCAATTGGATTCCACCTCTGCAACATGGTTATCCATCCAGTTCTTTCAGGCCACCCTGCCTTGCAGGATCAGGTTTAACATAAATGATAAAAAGAGTGGGATTCTTCCATCAACCTTTTGATTCTAGGAGTTTGTTTCCTTTTGTCCTAGTTCAAACCCCTACGCTGACCTAGTGTGTTGCTTACGTGCTACCTGGCTGACAGGAAAGACACGTTCCAAGGAGTATCGAATCAATCAGCTGGAGGCCCTGTGCCACTTTCTGGATGAAAGACATGCAGATATCCAGCATGCCCTGTGTGCAGACCTACGCAAGGTGAGTGAGCCTCCCATCTAGAGCATCTGGCAGCTCAGAGGGGAGTTGCAGATGGGCTTGTTTGCCATTTGTTAAGTGAAGCACTGAATGTGGTAACACAGTTGTTAAGTGAATTGGGCTTCCCCATTGACTTTGCTTGTCAGAAAGTTGCAAAAGCCGATCACATGACCTCAGGACACTGTAAATGTCATAAATATGAACCAGTTGCCAAGCATTTGAGGTTTGATCATGTGACCATGGGGATGCCACAATGGTATTAAGTGTGAAAAATGGTCATAAGTCCCTTTTTTCAGTGCTGTTGTAACTTCAAATGGTCACTAAATGAACTGTTGTAAGTCAAGCACTACCTGTGTCTACCTCTTGTAAAGAGTACTACTTAGTACTGTGTCCTGGTGTAAAGCTCAAGCATTAACTTTTCAGAATCAGTTGGGATGATAGCATGATACAGCAGTACTGTGTGCTGAATGCAGCACAGCTTTGCTCAATGAATGGCTTCATAGTTCACCTCTTGTACTCAGTATGGACATCACTGATGCATCTCATTTTGTCTTTCTTCTCCACAGCCCTGCTTTGAAACTGAGATCACTGAGATTCTCTTAGTCAGAAATGAACTGGCCAACACACTTAACAACTTATGCTGCTGGATGAAGGATGAAAACGTGAACAAGAATCTAGTAAGAACTTAAACTGAATGGGTGAAGAACAAATGGAAAGGAATGGTTCTATGTTGGACAGGGATGAAAGTCTACAGGGTGCATTATTTCATCAAATGGAAGATGGGCTTTCTACCTGTCTCCTTTCAAAACAGATGGATGCTCATCTTGGAAGACAAATCTCTAATTACTGGAGTATTATCAAACTATCTTTCTTCCCTTCCCATAGTATTTGGGAATTTTCAGATCTGTAATTTAATGTAACAGGCTGATATCAGGTTATTGATATGTACAGGTTCTGGGGCAGCTTCAAAAACTCCTGTAGGGCCATACTTTTTCTCCCATCAGAGGATTAAGTTCCAGCTGCTTTTTAAGGATAATTTCTGCACTCTGGTTTAGATTAATTGAAGTTGCATTGGTTTAGAAGAGACTTTTCCAGACTTTTCTACTACCCTTCAATTAAATAAAAGTATAAGTTTCATATTTCACTTAATTCTATTTACCTATAGGTGTTGTTTGTTTTCCAGTCTGTATGATCAGCAATCTCATCAGTGCACAGTGCAGGATAGATTAAAATGTTTTAAGTGTTATATGTATGAAATTATGCTTATGTTTTACATGCATATAAGGCAAATGTAGGAATGTAGAGCCTATGGCCTGGTTTCAGAGTTCTTTGCACGCTGTTGATTCAAGCTTTTAATAGGAATAACAGTAGTTGCCAAACTTACTACATGGGGGAAAGAGAGAGAAAAGGTGTATCACAAAGAAGAAAAGAAGAGAATGAATCACCCCATTTATGCTTGGATTTGCCCTAATCTGAATGGTTTCTTTGCTATTACATACAGCTGACATAAAGTTCCTTACAACCTTCAGGGAGATTGACCTTCAACAGAAAGTTTAAAATTCCATATTTGACATAGAGTCAATGATATTGGCTCCCTGATGCCCTCAGAGCCTTGTGGAATGTGTGATCAAACATTTTGGCCTTTCCCCCTTGATTTTGATATTAAATTTACATGTAGTTGAGTTGCAGTTGTTAGATGGGTTTAGGGAAAGTTGGAGGTTTAAAGCCTTGTAAGCCTAATTCCATTCCATTAAGGAAGTTCTTCCATTCCTTAACCGTCTCTTTCAAATGTAAAAATATACACTTCACCATTCCTAGGACTTCTAAAATTGATCACTAATTTGAACCCCATTTTCCATGATATAGTCGTCTATGCTTTCTGGAGGGCAGGATATACACTATGTGTGTCTATGTATCAGCTCCCCAAGCTACAATAGAAATACACACTCATAATCAATTAGCAGGAGGAATTCTTTTTTATATCAGAAATACTTGAGGTACATATCTAGATGGAATCTTAGTAAGATTAAACTAACTATTAACCAAACAAATCAAGCATACATGACTGAAAATGAAAACACTTTGGCATGGGTTCTCAAACGTCTGTGGTGTTAAAGCCTTGCCTTTAAAAAGAAGACAAAGGATAAACAATCTAAACCCATATACATTAAAGCAAATATTAATTTGAAAGCAGGCATCAAAGGGGTTTATATTTTGTAGCTCATCAAGTATTTCCACTCTTACAAGACCATCTATTAATTTCCTTTTCTGCTTCACCCAATTGCTGTCATGGATTTTTCTGTTTGTTTTTTATAGACGACATTGATGGATTGTGCCTTCATTCGCAAGGAGCCATATGGTGTGGTGCTGATCATTGGAGCCTATAACTTCCCTATCCAACTTACTTTGTTGCCCCTTGTGGGAGCCATTGCGGCTGGTGAGTAACAAGTTATCTCCAGTTCATTTTAGATACATCTGATCTTGGTGTTCTTCCAAGAGAGCCAGGCATGTGATGGATATTTATCTGTTGCAACCTTGGTAAAGTATCCTCTCCCCATATTAGGGAATTGTGTGGTTCTTAAGCCTTCAGAGGTGAGCAGCTGTACGGAAAGGCTACTTGCAACAGTATTACCTTGTTATATGGATCCGGTGAGTTCATCAATTTCCAATTTACCTTGTTAAAAAAAATCAAAATGAAACACAGGGCTTTTGATTTGCCTTTTCGTCTGCCATTTGCTTTAATTTCCTAGAAATTTTAATGGTAATTCCTTGGGCCCCTTCAAAAACAAAACAAAACAAAAAAAAACAAAACGCCTCTGGTTTTGAACAATTTCAAAACTATTATGTATTTTTGGAAGCTGAATCAGATTATTTCCAAGTGTCCCATTTCATTTGAAATCCCCCCACTCCCAAATGCATTTTCTTTTGGATTGTGATGGATGGCAAACTTCTGAGAGTGGTAAATTGACTATATATTATTTTAATGGAAAACTGTTTTGGGGAGATTTGAGGAAGAATGAGGCTAGGACAGGGGTGTCAAACTCAACGTCATCATGGCAGCTTATGTGATGTATCAGGACTTTTCCCCCTCTTTGCTAAAGGGAGCATTTTCAGTGCATGATGTATCTAGCCCATGGGCCGGGAATTTAACGGAACTGGGCTAGGAGATTACTATGAATGTAAGACAATTCCACTCTCATAAGAAAGACCAAAAAAAAGCAACCCCAGAATCCTACCAGTCACTTAGCAACTGTCATCTCAGGATTACGTATTTACAAGCTAGATTTGAAGTTCTGATGGCCAGGCATCTCCACCTCCTTTTCTCCCTCCCCTCCTCACACAGATTATGTAATTGCATTTTTGGGCATTCACAACTGGCATGCATTTATAGTTGTTTGCAACATCCTGCAGTTGCACATAGCAATTTATGATGGGGTTGTTGTTTTTTTGCTGAAAACTGGTGTTTTCTGCCAAAAAACACTCATTGGAGACAGTGGATTCACTTAACCACTGCATTTGCTTAATGACTGCTGTAAATAAAGGTCATAAAATCAGACATAATCAAATGGTGATATATTTAACAACCAGCACAACTTACAACTATAATTCCAGACTTAATAAGTTAAGGACAACCTGTATTACCATATGCTCACTACATCAAAAGCAGACATCTCATTTTGAAATTAAAATGTTTAAGAAAAATCTTAAGTTACTTTCAATTTAATGTATCAGTTCCTTGCTCCAAATTGCTCCCAAGAAGCTTTTGCAAAGTTTCAGGAACAAAAAACACCACCTGTGTGATGTGGAGGCTAGTTTGATTGGATGTGAACTTCCTTTTCTATTTTACAGCAAACCTTTGCTGTGGTGACAGCTGGTCCTGAAGAAACAGGACAATTACTGGAAAATAGGTTTGATTATATCTTCTTTACAGGTGATTTTTCTCTTCTTAAATATCTTTTTCATGTTACTCTTTTAATGGTATTTTAAAATATTTATCATTAATGTCTGCACAAAACAATGTGGTAAGCACTATTCATTGCTTTTTTGGGCACTCCACAACTGGTCTGCATTTACGATTGTTTGCAGCATCCTTGAAACTGAAAGCTTCCAGACAATTTCAGTGGGTCATCCTTTAGGACCCTGCCCCCCCCATCTGTAGTAGAATTTATTTCTGTAGTTAATACTTTGCCTTTCTAGAAGGCATTGCATATTGAGCAATTTGCTCTGTATCTTGGTTAAATAGTTTTATTATGTCTATCTGAGTTAATGGCAATTTAGGCCAGGTAAACTGTTGCATGTGGCATTTGTAACGTTGCCTGTCAGCAGTTTCCAGATTTTAGATCTTGCCCACAAGTGGTAGAAAAAATGAGTAGTCACACTGTAAGTAGGAAAAAGTCTATGCTTGATGCAGAAGTTCAGCTGTTGGAAATAATGAAAAGGATCAGTTTTGGGCTTTTTTCCTCACAATGAAGGTACTCCATTTCATCCCATATAAATTTTCTCAGATTTGCTTTTCTCTTTCATTGCCAGAACAGCTCAGGATTATCTTAACAACACTTAACAGGAATGTTAATTTTATGTTTTTATGTTTTGTTTGTGTATGTATGTATGTATGTATGTATGTATGTATGTATGTATGTATGTATGTAT
>JANHFJ010010224.1:0-13677 GCA_032468195.1 Cerberus rynchops
AGCTCGAGTTTCGACTGAGACCACAGAGCAACTGGATCCCATGTCGTCTCACCAAGGCAGCTCCGCCCCTTCTCCCCAATGAACATTTTTTATACTAAGGTATAACATTTTCCACATTCAAATTTCCAACATGGAAATTGGAATGGTAGGGTGACCTCCCTATCTTTAGTGTGATTTGACTTTAGCTAGTTTGAGCTTCAAATTGGTGGAAATCAAATATATGCATGATGAAGTCAATTGCTTATATGTGCTGGAATTCTTGAACAGTCAGCTGGGGGTTGAGAGACTACAGAGAGAGAGAGTCCAGGGAAAAAGAAGTAATGGGCATATTTCTAATAAGGCTGGTCAATTATAAAATGTACCTTGCTATATTTCACACAAAAAATCAGATATTGAATTAGTATACTCGGGAACTTCTTATTTCTTTCCTATGATGCAGAATTGAATAGCATGAAAAATAAAAAGGTTTTAAAAAATCAGAACAACATTCCTCTTGTATCTGTCATCTGTCATGATGGATGGAACTACCTGATGATGATGACTACCTACAAATAGATTCTTTTGCTAGAACTGGGTGCTAGGTTTCTCCTACACATTTAGCTGATATGTTCCCCTACACATTCAAAAGCACTAATGTTTTCATCTCACTTTTATTCCTGCCTCATGGTTGTACATTTCAAAGGATTGAACCAAAACATTATGCCACTTCTTAAATCTATGTTTTGGGAAGATTGGACAAATTTTGGGAATAAAATATATTAAATGCATAGGCTTAAATCAATAATATCATTCCATTGTTGTGAAGTACCCTCTGGGTCTTGAAGCTGCACATTTTTGAAGTGTCACTCTTGATATATCATTCAAAACTCTCAGATCAACAGAATTTATATGCCCCTGATTTACAGATATATTAGGTCAGCATTTCCTTCAATATTTGTATTGTAATATGCAATTACTAGCATCTCATGCTTAGTCTAAGTAGGCATAATATATAGAGGTAGTGTATTTGTAATATGATTTCAATATTTATATAATATTGTTTTGCTAAGTCTTATGAAATTAAGGTATATGAGACAAAAGCTGATGAAACCTAATGCTTTTGGGAAATAAGTGTTTACTTAAATTAGATAGTGCTGCCAAAACTGAATTCATAACATGATGAACTTTTGCCTTACTTGCTGAATACATAAGAAAACTTATAAATATCTATAGTGTAGCATCATATAAAAACACTTTAAGTCTGAATCATACGTGTCAGGTTGGTAGCAAATGTCAAATGACAAACATAAATTAAACTGCTGCATTGCAAGCTCCAATATGTATGGACCAGTGGTGGAATCCAAATAGTTTTGCTACTGGTTTGGTGCACGTGCATGCATGCTTCATAGGCATGCATGCCAACTGTGCTGCCATGTAGTTTCTTAACTGCTGATTATTGCTTATCGGAAGCAGCCTGGGTGATTGGGAAGGCCACGGATTCAGGTAAGTAAAAAAAATGAAAAAAAATAAGCAGATATAAGAGACAAAAGAGGGGAGGTGGGAGGGGCCAAATGTGCAACCAGGTTGCATTTCACCACTGATACAGACACATTACATTTAAATACAATAACAGACATGGCAATATATGTTTTATCAGGGAACACTTTGGAATCCTTGGAGCTGTGTAACGCATCCCCAAGTAGAGTCTGAGCACACAAAGAGGAATGTTGACTTTTAATATCTAATATGGATAATTCTTCAGTTCTTTCAGTCTCAATCTAATGAAGTCTTTGTTGCCTGTGCTTGCATAATTTCAGCCCTGTTTCTGCTATATTCAGCAAGACATCTTGGGAGAAAGCAACACATGTTGTAGTCATATATTTATGTGGTGACAACTCCTAGCCTGAGTGCCAAGACATTGTTGTGAGTGCTCATCCCTCACTGAACTGCCTTCATCCCAGCCCTGCATTAAATCTGATGTGCACCATCCTTTGAAGCTTGACTTTCACCTATGGCATGTGTGAGAACTCCCCTCTAGGATTCAGGAAATGTGAGGTGGGGGTTCCCCATCAAGGATATTGTAAAATATAATCAATATTTTTACACAAACAATATGAGCCTCTCTTCATTATTTCTCAGAACAGATATATCATTTCAAATGGAAGATTTTTTAAAAAATATTCAGAGAGTAATATCAAAATTTCAGGTCAGGTACCCAAAGAGGTCAGGTACCCAAAGCTACAGTGAGAGAAAGAAAGTAATATCTACTAGGTTCATACACCATCAATTTAGCAAGAAAAAAACTAGCCCTTAAAATAAAATAGAATTGCTATTGATTAAAGCAAGACTGTACTGGGACTGTAACAATAATGGGAAATAATAAGGTTATTGTAATGCCCATGTGTTATATCATATTCACTAAGAAAAAAAAAACCTATAGAATTTATTACAAAAGAACAAAATCAAAAGTGTGTGTGTGTGTGTGTATGTGTGTGTGTGTGTGTGTGTGTGTGTGTGTATGTGTGCATATATGCACATTTTGATGTCTTAGTTTTGTACATTTAACTTTGTATGGATATCATATGTATATGTGTGTTTGTGTGTTTATTCTTTTCCTGGAAGTGAAAAATGAGAGGGTAAGACAGACATGAAATTTTCCATTGAAAGGATGCAAGAAGTTTGTAGTCTGAAATGAATATTTTGCAAGCTGTTGCTAAAGTGTCTGTCTGGCCAGGATTTTCTTAAGATGGCTAGAATTAAGCTAGCATGAATATAGGACAAGGACAGCTTCAACAGTAAGGGCAGTTATACTTTAAATTTCATTGGCAGGAGATTGAAACCGTTACTTTCACTTTCTTATTTCATTCAGTTGGTTTGTGATCCATTACCAAGTGCATAGATTCCACCTTCGATTATAAGTGAGTGAATTCTGAACAACGAACTTATAAGTGACTGAATTCCTTAAACAAGGAACTTAATATTAGAGTCACTTCACTTAAACAAACTGAGATGAACTGAAAATTCCATGAGATTTTAGCTAAGATTAATCATTAGATTTTTTACTCAAAACTGCCCTGTTGTTTGTTCTTTTCTTTGGCATTTCATTTGATAAAACAATGCCATCAGTGTCTTCAAAGAGCAATAGCTCTATCATAGTAGTGTTATACTTTTGAAAGTAATGACTTTGTCTTTTAACCAAACACTTAGATTAGTTCCCCATTCCATCTTTCCTTTGCATCTCATTTTACTTATCCACATGGATTTTTTTTTTTAGTATTGGAGAGAAAAAAGACTAATCTTTGTATTTCCTCATTTAACACTTCATCCATTTGAAATATATATGTATAAAAAGAGCAGTGATAAGAATGGTGAAGAATACCTGAATGTAAGGCTATTTTTTCAAAGAAATGGGGCTACACTGTTATACACCTATGTTCTTCTAAAAATATGGTGTGATTTTTTCCTTTTGTTTTTTGCAGCTCTTCTAAAAGTTAAAGTATTCATATCACATCATGTCTATATTCCAGGAGCTGAAGAATCTATTTTCACTTAAATTGAGCCTTATGTAGGCCAAAAGCACATTTTTTTTGAACTTGTTAATGTGCCACTTAACAGAACTGAGGTTGTTGAAGGATGTTTTGCAAAATCTATATTTCTATTTTTAAAATTGTACTGAAGAAATAAGCATTATTTCTTTCTAGTTTATGCAGAGAAAGCAATATACATCAATCAGGTTATCTATAGGGAAGTAACACAGATAAAAAATTCTCATTTCTAACTTCTGGCATGAATATACTATTTCAAAAAAGTATTCTTGAGATCAGTTGTTCTACCTACAAGTATGATTCTCTTACATCCAAAAATGTATTAAACTTTTACTTGAGATGTTTTATCAATTTCAGTGTAGGCATATATCCATTATCTTGTACTGTTCTCCCAACCCAGCCTTTGCCTTTTCTTTGAAGTCACCTATCTTGTTGCAGATTACAAATTTGTATGTATGTCCCTCTCCTCCCCCCCTCCCCCCAAAAAAAGAAAAATCTGAAAGCAACATTACATTAACAAGAGAGATAAAACACCTGCGTGGATTTTTTTTTTAAAATGACTCTCAGAAGAGGAAATGAAAAATATATCTTGCTTACTGAAGAAATCAGATGACAGCTGTAGCTGTAACTATAATACATCAAATTATTTTCGATATGTTAAGCAAACAAATCATTTATAGACACTAAAGCAAACAATTATTTATATGTTTGTTAGGCCATGTATAGCAGCAAGTTGTGCTTGGAACACTTGTTAGAAGCAATATAATGTATACCTGAAATCCATCAAATTAGCTTGGATCAGAGGGGAAATATATGTTGAATAACATTTTGCAATCACTTTACACTTTGTCTCTCTGAGACCATCCTCCATAGATTTCTTAAACTTTAATATACTGTATATACGTGTGTGTGTGTGTGTTCTTTTTAAAAGCACACTTACAGAAATCAAGAAACTATATGAGAAATTGTTGTATTGTTTTTAAAACAATCTGGGCCTGACTTTTACATTTCTTAGAGCTTGTCTGTCCATATGAAGAATCCAAATTCTGAGATGAAATTATTGAGTAGTGCTGGTTGTAGCAATATTGTCTCAGACTCTGTTTCTCAGATATAGATTTGCTTGGAGAAAAAAAAAAAGCACTATGTTAAATAACATTTGACATATGCATTTGATTCTGGCATTTCTCCCATACTGAAATTTCTGAATCATTTTGGTATAAGTTAAAGGTGTTGCTTTCTACATTTTATAAAGGCTCAGACTCCTAGAAGTTTCTCTGGATAAGATTTATTAGCTTGCAAATGTGGATTATTTGGATATGTGTTTCTGCCAGAAGCAAAGTGAATTCTGTCCAACTTGAAGAACAGTTTTGCAAGTTCCGCCATATCCATTATTGTAGAGGATTGTGTAATATTCAGCAACATGTGTAGAATCAGAATTATTATAATTATTATTCAGGTCATTAATGCAAATAGGTTAAACAGAATGCTGTTTTCCTCTTCCACCACCTTGGCTCAACTTCCTGACAGTCAACTTTTCTCAGGAATCTGCTTCAACATTTAGCCAATATATAAGCGCTCTTCAGTCATTCTGTAATGATCATCATCTTTCAGAAAGAATGTGTGCCAGCAGATCTGTCCAGGCAACTTGACTTTTTCTGTGTATCTCAGTTTTACCCCTTGGTAGAGTCACTGTATAATAGAAGCAAAAGAAAAATATGATTCACCAAAAGTGATTCACTTGTATATTAGTCAGTTAGCAAGTAGAACATCTACACCCACCATTTTCTACTTGTAAATTGTCACAAGAAGCACACATTACAAAAGCTCATGGCAAAAAGGCATATGGTGCAATATACACACATTTTTAAAAAAATGTATTTTAGGGAGAATAGCTTACAGAACTATCCATGTTATGGTAGATTAGGTACAAAACTGTATTAGGAAAAAAAAACTTAAACACATGATTATTTGGCACCAAAAGCAAACACTTTTTATGAGTTTAAAACTTTGTTGTAAATAGCCTATAAAATATTAGTGAATATTTTTGTGTGGTGTCTTTGTACCTTGAAATCCACACCTCTTAAAGTTGCCAAGCTTAACAAGCACTAGTTTTATGTATGTACATGTAGCACGCATACTTAAAATGCACACACGCACACACACGCACGCACACACACATAAATAGGCAGGAATTTGATCATGCAGTTGCAAATGCCATCTTGACTTTTCTCAGTGTCCCTGCTAACTAACTCATGCAAAATATAGTATCTGGTAAGCTTGTATGTTTTTGGATCAGTCAGTTTCATTCATGCATTACTGTATATTTGTAAAAAGATTTCTGGAACTCCATATTTGTGTTATGAATATAAAAAAAAATGTCCTTCTATAAAATAGATTATTATAGGGTTTGTCATCCTTTGAGTTGTGTGAAGCTCAAAAAAGTGTTTATTTTTTCATGGAGGGATTTTGTATTTTCATTGGAAAACTGCTTGCAATTTGGATTCTAAGTAAGTGAAATAATCAGGTGTCTTCAGATTGGATGATCTTGTCTTTTGTCTTGAATACTGACTCCATAATAATTTGATGTCAGTATATCATTTTGAAAGTGGTTAGAACTGCTAGAGGAATACATCAGAAAATCAGTATTCTTCCTGTTTTATAATGTATCCGATGGTTAGGAGTAGAAATCACAGAAGCAGTAGAAATCGCAGAAGCAAAACAAATGCAGACTGTGTTTTATAGTACTAAGTAACTTGAACTGCCCAAAAAGCAGAGGAACAAAATCAGCTCCTAATTGACAAGATAGTTTTTGAAGGGGATGGGTGGAGCTGACGTCATGGCCATACGATGGGCGATCCAATCACTCTGAGATCACTGTCAAAACTCTAGCCACTGGATGGTCCATTTGGACCCAAACTGTCCCCTAGGGATGTTGAGAGGCAAGGGCACATCCAGGGGATCCCAGGGACATCGGAAAGTCCCTGGTTGATCCAGGTGAAGCCCTCTTGCCAACGACAAAGGGGCAGCCTTCAAAGCTGCTGAAGCTGGGACAGCTCCGGAACAGCGGAGGAAGATTGGAAACAGTGTGTTAGCTGGGTGAGATGAGCTTTTAAACTATTTTCCTAAAAAGAACACCCTAAAGATTTAAAGCTAATCTAAGAGTGTTAAAGAAAAGAAACTAAGCAATGAAATTAAACCTAATTATAAACTGAACGTTTTTCCCTTTTTTTTCTGGACTCTCACAAAAGCCCTTTAAACTGAAGCTGGACTGGTTTTGCTTTTCTTTTCTTTTTCTATAAAAGTCTCTTGGCGTTTTCGACCTAATTTTTTTTCTAGATTCCCCAGGTTCGATTAATTTGTTCTTTTATTTTAATCCTTATCTCTTCCTCATTTAAAATTTTTTTTTGCTCTTTTTTGTTTGAGTTTTTAAGCCTGATTGTCTGAAGTGAAGTGAAAGGGCGGGGGAGGGGGTAAGGAGTATCACTGCCATTTAGAGGCTTGAACATAAGGCCTGTGTCTCTTCTTGTGAATTTCCACTGACCTTATCTACAAGGACTCTGTTTTTTTTCCTTTGGAGTAGACATTGAAGATTGTTTATACAGGTTGTGTGTTATCACTGTTAGCTTGAGTCTGAAGTAGAAATGGCAAGATGAAGCTTGAAATGACCTTGAAAAAATAGGCCTCCTGTTTTGAGCCTTGTGTATCTGATGGCAGTGCTTTTTTTTTTTACTACAGAGCGGTTCTTTTTTCCTTTGTCCTCCCCACTCCTCAATTTGGCATTCCTAGTTTATTTTTTCCCTATTTGAATTATTCGCGATTGGCTTTTCTTTTTTGGCACAGGAATTGGATTAAATATTTTTTCTTCCCTCTTTTCCTTCTTTGGCCTTATCCTTCCTAAGGATGTACATATCAATATAAAACTTTTTTGGACTCTTTGTACTTTTTTCTTGTTATATATCTCCTTTTTTTACTATTTTTCATTATTTTTTCTCTTTCTTTTTTGGCTGGTTATATTTTTTATTTTTCCCTTTTGTTATTTCTTTTTTTTTCTTTTTTTGAATAAATTGGATTAGGGTAAACAAGTGCTTGAAGATTCTCTTTTGGGATTAGGGTATACAAGTGCTTGAAGATTTTTTGGTGGAGGGATTAGGGTATACAAGTACCCAAAGATTGTCTCTCTTTTTTATTGTTGTTATTTTTCCTTTTTGTCTTTATAATCTGTTGGGTTAGGGTATACAAGCGCCTGAAAATTTTTTCTTTTTACTTCTACCTCAACTAGACACTTCAAGATGAGCAGAAAACCAGTAACTACAGTGCCTTCAACGTCAGGTTCTTCTTCACTGTCGGGAGGACAACGGTCAATACAGACTATGTTATTGCAGGAAGATAAGCAGAAAGCAAAAGAGAGACAAGAGGTGACCCTGCAGATGATCTTACAAGGAATTCAAAAGATTCAAGTAAAGATGGATAACATTGAGAAGAGGACAGAGAATATTGAGCAAAGAATGGAGAATATTGAGCAAAGAATGGAGAATATTGAGCAAAGGATGGAGGAGACCAACGAGAAAATTGAAAATATCCAACAGCTGATGAAGAAATATGAGGAAAAATTTGAGAAAATTGAAGCGCAGGATGCACAGAGAGATAAGAAGATTGGAGATATTGATGCCCGATTGGATGTTGTTGAAAAAGACAGGAGGGGTCTTTTAGGATGGGAAATTGATAGATCAGAGTTTTATCTCAGATTTCAAAATGTGGAAGAAAAAGGTGAGAATCTCACAGAGATAATGATAGAAATCTTGGCAGAAGTTCTGGAGATAACCAAGGAGAAGATTATGGATGGAGTAGATGAAGTGTTTCATGTTTACACAAGATATGCAATGAGAAATAAATTGCCAAGAGAAGTACATATTAGATTTACTAAAAAAAAAAGCCACCAAAACACAGATGCAGTGGATGGTAAGAGAGAAAACATTAAAATACAAAGACAAATTATAGTACTGAAACTTCGTTCTCCTAATGGGGGACCTTTCCTAACAGCCTTCATTCCCAGTTAGATGCCAGCATGGTTGCTAGTCCAGTGGAAGCACCTGAGGCAGGTTCTTGCCCTATTATCTGGGAAGAGATTGACCCTGCTGCTATTGAGGAAGTGGACAGGATCCTAGGGAGTATGCTTGCAAGCACCTGTGCTTTAGTTCCATGTCCCTCCTGGCTTGTGAAAGCTTCCTGGGAGGTGACAGGTGGGTGGACTCTGGTGGTGATTAATGCTTCCCCACAGGAGGAGGTAGTGCTCCAATACTTCAAGGTCACTGTGGTCCACCCTCTTTTTAAGAAGCCTTCACTGGATTCCATCCTTGCTCTTCTTGACCTCTCAGAGGCTTTCGATACAATCTGGCAAGACTGAATGGTTCTGGATTTGGGGTTCTTTGCCCAGGGAGAATTGCCATCTTTGGTCTTGGATGAGATGGCACTACCCCAAACAGGCCCTGTGAATAATCTGGGGGTTCTCCTGGACTCGCGGCTCCTGCTGAAATAACAGGTGGCTGTCGTGGCAAGGAGGGCCTTTGCACAACTGCAGGTTGTGCACCAATTATGCCCTTTCCTGGACCAACAATCCCTACTCGCAGTAACTCATGCCCTAATCACATTTTGTCTTGCTTATTGCAACACACTTTACATAGGGCTGCCCTTGAAAAGCATCCAGAAGTTCCAGTGAGTGCAAAATGCAGCCCCATGTAGAGTGTGTTGCAATAGTCAAGACAAAAAGTGATTAGGGCATGAGTGACTGTGAGTAGTGGTTTTGTGCAGACCTCAGTGTGCACATGTATCACCTCTCCTGTGGGAGTTGCATTGGTTGCCAATTTGCTTCCGGGTATAATTCAAGGTGCTGGTTGTCACCTTTAAAGCCCTTCATGGCTTGGGACCAGGTTATATGAGGGATCATCTCTGGCTGGTCACATCTATCCAACCCATCAGACCAGGGAGGCAGGCAATGCAGGGTCTCATCCCTGAAGGAAATACACCTGATGGGACCCAGAAGAAGGGCCTTCTCTATGGTGGATACCTCTCTCTCTGGAATATAATCCCCCAGAGATTAGAATGCCCCCCACTCTAGCATTCTTCTGGAAAGCGCTGAAGGTCTGATTCTGCCAGCGGGCCTGGGGAATGCAGAGTGGGATAGAGCCCATTAAATGGTTCATGTGATCTGCTGTCGTCAGGGCGGGGGGGTGGAAGATTATTATATAATTTTATTAATTTATTATGGGGTTATTCTCTTTTATTAGTTTTATTGTTTTATATATGAGGTTTTATATTCCTGTAAGCCGCCTTGAGTCGCCACATACAAATAGGCGACAATATAAATTTCCTAAAATAAATAAAAATAAAAATAAGCCAAAGTGCTCTAGGGTTTTAGAATTCAAAGACAACCACCTGCTGATGCATAACACCCCAGGCTTAACAATTATTGATGAGAAAGACAAAAGAAGTCTGAATAGTGAACAGGGCACTATCTGAAAACAATGGAATACAAGAGAAAGAACTGGAGAAAATAACCAAATACAAAGTCACGCAAACAGAAGTAGAGCAACTCTGGCAAAAGAAAGCAAAGATAGTACCAACACTAATAGACACCTTGGGTATAATCCCAAAATCTGGAACACCACTAGAACACCATCGGCATTGACAAAACCACTATCAGACAATTGCCAAAGGCGGCTTTATCTGGAACAGTTTACACAACCTATGATGATACCTTTAATGCCATCAAACATCTTTCTATCCTGGGAAGGACTGAACAGGTGGATAAAAATGCCAAATTGACCCTAAACATCTGGTTGATTATGTGATGACCCATAACAATTCACCATATCAAACTTTGCTAATTAACATACATTGTGTTGACGTTGTTTGAGGAAACATCTAAAAAGCCCTGAAATACAGTACATTGTCTTTAAATTAAAATAGTGCTAAATACAAACCGATGTAGGGAAAATAAAGGATTTGATGACTTCTGTAAAGAAGAGGGTGGGTTCACATACTTCTTCAGCCTGCTTCCAATGTCCTAACAAAAAAGAGACAAAGCACTGAAAGGAGCCATTTCCTACACAGAAAATTCAATTTGTACATTCACAAAATAAATGAGTGAAACATCTTGACAATCAGACACTAACAGACATATGAAGTACTTCCATTTTTTAAAAATTCCATTGTTCTTTTTTCCCCAGCTGTTCACCTCTTTTACAGAGGTGTTGTTTTTATTTTCTTGTCTAAGAAAAATTATACCTCGGTTGAATCCAACACAATTCTACCAGAATCCAACACAATTATACAGTGTGAGGGGTGTGTATTCTGTATAATTGTGTATACACACACACACACACACACATTAGCATAAACATAATAGCAAAAAAAAGACTTTGAAAAACAAAATACTGCATCAATAGGATAAAACCAACCCTGCATTTATGCTTCCAGAATCAAAGCACCTTGGAAAATCCAGGTGGTTATAACTTTCTAGAAGGTCATCAGTGTTGGGTTTCTGTTTGCCCTGGAGATTAAGGGGAGGGGGAGACCTTATAAACCATCCCCCACTACCACAACCTCTAATAGGGGATAGTAACCCTAAGCAGGCATTTGTAAAATTGTTAAGAATATAGGGACAGTAACCAGAACTTTGAATTTTTGCTTTTCTCATGGCTGCTATTTCTGAATTACATTGTGTATCCCCAATATTTAGCCATTAGAAGTATTCTTTGACTTTCAATAGTTCATTTAGTGATTGTTCGAAGATACAGCATCACTGAAAAAACTGTCATTTTTCACATTTATGACTGTTGCAGCATCTGCATGGTAACATGATCAAAATTCAGCTGCTTTGGCAACTGATTCATATTTATGGCTGTTCGAGTGTCCCGGGGGTCATGTGACCACAATTTGATTCCAAGATGGCGCCGTAACAAAGGCAGCCGTTGTGGCCGCTCCGACCCCCAACCCTGTAGATACCTCTATAGAGACCTATAGAGACCCCTGGAACCCCCTAGAATCAACCCCAAACCGTTCAAAAACCTCAGGAAACCAGCTATGGACCTCACATGGGCACAGGAGTCAGAGAACAACAGAACAGAAGTCGGTAAGATTAGAGGCGGAGCGACGCGATCTGAGGTAGCCGGAGCAGCCAGCACATCGAGAGTTGCCGGAGACCTGCTGAGGCCCCACGGACAGCAAAGAGATGGTGGAGGCTTACCGGAGCGACGCGAGGATTCTAAGGAGCAGCCGAGGCCTCCCAGGCAGCAGGAAAAATCGTAGGCTGCCGGGAAGGCCCGAGGACTTTTATAGTGAAGCGGAGGCCTCCCAGGCAGCCGAAAACATCATAAGGAAACATCGGAGGCTGCCGGGAAGGCCCGAAGACTTCAGGCGGAGCCGAGGCCTCCCAGCAGCTGAAACAACATCGGAGGCTGCCGGGAGGGCCGAAGACTTCCAGGCAACAAGGAAAACATTCCACAACAACATACAGACTGTAAGATTGATTGCACAAGAATATTCAGGACTTTAACAATTGATTGCATCTGATTTCCCTCCCAACTATCCCCCCCTCCTTCCAAGACCCATAATTGCATTTGATTTCCACCTTCCCAGCTGCCCCTAACCCTCCCTTCCTGCCTTAACTCACCTGCGGTTGCATAAGCATTTCACTGCATATCGTACCCATGTATGATTGTGTATGTGACCAATAAAATTTTGTTTTGGATTTGGATATCCCTAAAATAATATACTTCCCTCTGGTGGCTGTTTGGAAGGGCATACAGTACAATATCAACACAGTGCAAATCAGCTGTTTAGCCAAACAATAATGGAATATTGGATTGGACTCTAAAAGCAAGTTGAAAACTCCTTTCCCTAAAATCACCTCTAATCATTACTGGTTTCATTTTATAACAACATGGTTAAAGTGAAGAAAACAGAAAACTTCTTAGTCAGACTTGAGTTTTTATTTTTATTTGCAATAGTTTCCAGGCCAGGATTAGCAATAAGGACATCATGCTAATATAAACAAAAATAATTCTGAAAAGGCAATTTTTAAAAATAAGTTTCCTTCCATTCTGCAAAAAGGGTATTAATTTTTTATTCTCATGAAATTCCTTTTTAAAAATCATATATTACATTACTAAAATCAGTATGTGTAATTTGGAAAGAATTTATACATGTAATTTTGCCTTAGAACTGTTGTAACACATACAGTTTATAATTACTAATAGTAACCATGAATTTTACAACTAATATCCTAAATAATTATCCTTTTTGCATTTATACCAAAATGGAAAATAACCGCTGTAAATGGAATGGTAATGTTACTGTGATATGGAAAACTGGTTTAAAATCAAGACCTGTCTCCAATTGATATGCACATGCTACTACCAAGGCAGTCAAATCCTGTAGTTAATAGTTACATAGTTAATATGCACTATGTTATACACTGGTATACCTACTTTTTTGAGGGAAAAAAGGAAACATTTGGCATTTAAACACATTCATGTATTACAAACAAATAAACCAGTTAAACTGAAACAAGGAAACTGGGCAAATATTTTAGAATGAACCACATATCATCTAACATTTGTAAATAAAGGCAAATGGAGTCCTTAACATGCCGACTTTTATCTACAGATGGGAAGAAGTAGAGAAGCAAAGTTTCAAGGTATATGGGTTAGAGCCATCTGTAAAATGGAAAAAGAAACTCATGAGTTAGAAAAATACTGTAAGTTTTATATTTTAGAATAGCCTACTCGATCAAGTAATTATATTTAAACTAAAGTGATACAAATTAAGATGGAAAATAGCAAGCTACTTTGAGCTAATTTTCTGTGAACACAATTTTATAGAAATATGACTTTTTTTTTTACTCTAGAGAGCAATTTACCTGCATTTCCTCACAACTACATTTCTGTCACAGAAATACAGTATCACATGAATACACCATTCAAAATGCAGTACCTTCTTGCTGGGAAAATGCAGTATTTTAGTTTGCAAATAAAACAACCAATGCTGTTAAGACAGTTGCATGGGATTGATCAGTTTATTTCTAATTAAGTTACTGAATTTTCGAAATAGACAATGTCATAGGTTTAAACAATGGGTCACAATTCCTTAGTAG
>JANHFJ010010225.1:125835-136416 GCA_032468195.1 Cerberus rynchops
GTTTTTTTGTCTGGTTTTGGGGTTGGGGGGTGTGATAGCTGGTGAAGCAGGATGGGTCTGGAGAGGGGGATTGGTGACGGTGTCCTGTGTTGTTTTTGGTCCGGTGTTGGTTTTTGTGGCTGGGACAAACAACAACCAACAAACAAACTCACCAACAAACGAGTCCCTGAGAATCTCCACAGACATGGAAATTATTATTGTTTTCATTCTAAGTGAGATATATCAGTATGAACTGTCTTTTCAATTTGCACCTGGCTTAGAGTCCTGTAAATAGCCATTTCTGGTAACATCTGAAACTGTTCTGCTATCCTATGAATATTTCTTGTCATCTTGAAGACAACCACAAGATTGTATTTGTATTTGCATCTGCATTACTTCTTCTTTTCTCTTCCAGTATCTAAAGTGATACCTTCCCCCATCATTTAAGCCTTCATTTTGCTTTCTTTAAAAAAATTAAGCTGCTCGCAGACAGAATGGGGGGAAAATCCCAAACAGCATTCTAATTAAATTAAACATATTTGTTCAGTATGAGGGAATCTATACCCCTCCTAATATTGTGAAACTATAGTAAGAATCAAAAATGAAAAATGCAGGGCTTTACATATGAAAACACCTACTAGTCAATCTGCAACTACGGTTTTATCTAGGACACCAAGGGTCAGTGACAGAATAACTTTTGCATTGGTTTTATCCTATGGTGTAGATTGCATACATTTGTGTATACTTCCTATGTTAACGTTGGTCTTCTCCAAATAGCTTACTATACCTTTATTCTATATCTGGTACAGTCATTTTTATATACATAGCACTGGTTTTATTTTCCTCTATTATTTATGTAATCTTTCTAAAGCACTGTTGCTAGTGTCCTATGTCAATGATTGAAATTTGAGTGTTTAAGCATTCTTGCAAGCTAGTGAAAAAAAATGACCAAATGTTCCCTCTCTTCCCTTTCTCTCTATCACAGGATGAAGATGAGACGCCACAAGCTCTTTTTGACTCTGTGCATGGCTGGTCTCTGCCTCATCTCCTTCCTTCATTTCTTGAAGGCCCTCTCCTATGTCACATTCCCCAGGGAGCTGGCATCGCTTAGCCCTAACCTCGTGTCTAACTTATTCTGGAACAATGTACCAGTCACACCTCAGGCTAGCCCTGACTCTGGGGGTCCAGAAATTCTCCGTACCCCACTGTATTCCCATTCACCACTGCTTCAGCCTCTCTCCCCAAGCAAAGCTGGCGAGGAGCTGCACAAAGCTGAGTTTGTGCTGCCTGAAGACACCACAGAATATTTTGTACGCACCAAAGCTGGTGGTGTCTGCTTCAAGCCAGGGACTAAGATATTGGAAAAGCCACTAGCAGGACGTCCAGAGGAGAAGATAGATGGAGTTATATTGGGGCGCACAGGCCGTAAACCTCTGAGTGCCTCTGGAAAAAAACGACGTAAATGGGTGGAGTGCATGTGCCTGACAGGCTGGCATGGACCCAGCTGTGGTGTCCCCACTGTGGTTCAGTATTCAAATCTCCCCACAAAAGACCGTCTGACACCACGGGAGATGCCCAGGAGAGTCATTAATGCCATCAATGTGAATCATGAATTTGACCTCTTGGATGTGCGTTTTCATGAGCTAGGTGATGTGGTGGATGCCTTTGTGGTTTGTGAATCAAACTTCACAGCATATGGTGAACCACGCCCTCTCAAGTTCCGTGAAATGCTACTCAATGGCTCCTTTGATTACATCCGCCACAAGGTGCTCTATGTCTTCCTGGATCACTTCCCCCCTGGTGGCCGCCAGGATGGCTGGATTGCTGATGATTACCTGCGTACTTTCCTAACTCGAGATGGCATCTCTCGCCTCCGCAATTTGCGCCCTGATGATGTTTTCATAATTGACGATGCAGATGAAATCCCAGCCCGTGATGGTGTGCTTTTCCTCAAACTCTATGATGGTTGGACAGAGCCTTTTGCCTTCCACATGCGCAAATCTCTCTATGGATTTTTCTGGAAGCAGCCTGGCACACTAGAAGTGGTTTCTGGCTGTACAGTTGGAATGCTCCAGGCTGTTTATGCCACTGATGGAATTCGCCTACGCCGGAGAGAATATTATACCATGCCAGGCTTTCGGCAGTATGAAAACAGCACAGGTCACATCCTAGTACAATGGTCACTGGGCAGTCCACTCCACTTTGCTGGCTGGCATTGCTCTTGGTGTTTTACACCTGAAGGAATTTATTTTAAACTGGTTTCAGCTCAGAATGGGGACTTTCCCCGTTGGGGTGACTATGAGGACAAGCGAGACCTTAACTATATTCGGGAATTAATTCGGACTGGTGGGTGGTTTGATGGTACCATCCAGGAGTATCCACCTGCAGACCGCAAAGAACAAATGTATGCCCCCAAATACCTTATGAAGAATTATCAACGGTTCTGTTACTTGTTGGAAAATCCCTATCAGAAGGCAAAGGGAACAGGGTGAGGGGAGTGGGCTTGCATGAGAAAATAGGATCTTTTGGAAAAAAGGGAAAGTCAGACTGTGTCTTTTGTTTTTGTCCCCTGCCCCATTCTGCTGGGATTTGTACATTCTCTCTAACCTGTCAGTCCCACTGCAGACAAGAGACTTAGGGTATGTGTGTGTGGAAAAAGGGACTCCTAGTTATGTTAATAACTAGGAACATTCCTGTCCCCAGGAACTAGCTTTTTGTAGGATTGAAGAAAAATCTGATACAGGAAGCATCCATAAGTCATGGGATCTGGGGAGCATGCAGTGGATGTGTGAAGAAGGTATGAATGTGCCAAAGCCTCTACAGCCTTTGTAGTATAGCTAAGGATAACATTCAATTCCATTTTTAAAACCCAGTTTCTCCTAAGTACTTTGGCATCAATGGCTATTCTGCTTTCCTAATATATGGCCACTAAGAGAGATTTTGTCAGTGAAAATGGACATTGAGCTCATCTAGGATCTTTATATTTTGCCATGTGCATCTGTTACGTGAGGATATAAAGATGGGAGCACACACAAACTGGAAGCATAGTAGCACCAAAGAATTCTGCTTTCCATCTCATGATTATGGATATTCAGGGAAACTTTACAAACTGGCAGGGTATGAAGGTTGAAAAGCTGTCTGATTTTGAATATATTTTGGATAGCTAGCCTTTAATATAAGAATAAGATGACAGCACAACCCTTAGCCCACAGATTTGAAAAGAGTACAGCTATCACAGATATACTTCCCTCTTCTTCAGCAACACAATGTGATGTTTACATTTTCAGCTAAAACAGGGTGTGTCTAATGCTTCAGAGGAAAAGAGAGGTCAGCTCCAGTGCCCGTCTTTCTACTTCTGAAACAGAAGAAGTGCAAAGGTACTTGGCTCTATGATGCCATCATTTTGAGGACAAGATAATACTATTGCTATACCAATACCAAGCATTTGGTTTACAAAGGCAGAGACGGGGAAGGAGGGTATCTATCTGATGGAAATGAAATGAGAAGCCAACAATTATAATCTGGATGCCAAGCATTTCTATGTTCCATTTTTTTTGCAGCTTTCGATGAAATATATCGGTGTGCTGCCCCCATCACTTATGCGTCTATGGCCCTATGGTAAGGATGAAAAATAGGTCAAGGTTTACATTCTGCTAGCTGCTAGGAAAATATATGAAGCAATGAGGAGGTGTTAAAAAAAGAATTTCTTTGTCATAATGTGTTATTCTGGCATGCACCTCTTTCCTGTTTGATCCATCCAGCATTTAACACTCTTTTCTGTCTTTACAATATCCGAATTCCTACCATTCTAGAGACTGCAAGCCATGTTGTATGTGATTTGTCTTTTGCACATTTTGCCTGTGGAATATACTCTGCCAGTTCATCCTCTAACTTTTTTTATGTGGTGAATATCTAAATACAGACTCTTTTCCAATAGCAAAGTTTCAGGAAAGGGGATTTGAGCAAGAAGATAAGTAGGATCTTTTGGTTTGTGCTTCAAGGATGGCTCCTATTAGCAGTAATATTCTGTTGCTCGAGTGAATTCATCAACAGTTTAAAAAGAAATTATTTTATGATAAGTACAAAAGAGCCCGGAGCTTGCTTAAAATCTGTCTTGTTAGCAAGAAGAGATCTGTACTACTTTTTATCTTGTGTTCAGCATAAGGATGAAGTCAATGTTAAATTACGTTAAACTTTCTCTCTATAGATGTTGTTACTTGTTCTGTCATAAAATTAAACTGAGCCAGAGAAGATACATATGCCTTATATTGTGAAAAAGATTTGTCATGTCAAAGGAGAAATGTTGGGTACAACAGTATTGCAGGAGTCATGTGGCTAGGCTAAAGCAAATGAGTAGCAATAGCAAAAGAACCACTTAGTGAGGAACTGAAGGTAGTGAAACACCAAGTTTTCTTAGTGTTTCTTCACTGCAGACACAGGAAGTGTTTTGCCTTCACCCTTGTGATGAAATGAGAATCTAGGCCACAGCTCCATTGCTCTCCAGTTCTCATTAAACTTCAACTACCAGGAGATCTATCCACACAGTCAGTTATAAGAAGTTGCAGGAGTTGACATACGTATAACATCAAAAGGATTGCAAGTTGTCCACTTTCATTTATTCTTTTCCACTACAGTGTTCTCTAGATACGTTGGACTTCACATTTGGAAAGCTGAGGAAGGCTACTCTAGAGGCTATAGTTTCCAGTGCTTATAATTCCATTAAAAAGCAGTAATTGGGAGATGCTTCTTCGGTATTGATAGGGACAAAGCAAATGGAGGAAGTGTTTCCAAACTACTGTAACTACTGCACTTTTATACTTAGTGAGACATGAACTGGGAGGTTGAAGCATATCTGGCCATTGGGTTTAAGTCAATCAACTTTACTTAAAAAGACAAACGAGGTTTTTCTATACTATTACTGTGGAATTTCCTAGAAAAATATACTCTTTCCTTCAGCTCAGTCAACATTGATTGTGACACACATATAATTTATCATCTACATTTTGTATGTGTGACTGTGACTTTTACAATGAATGCCCCTGAATTCTTAATTCACCCATTAGCACAAATTTTTGACTCCATCTGTCATCAAAATGTTTCCGAGTTCTTTTATCTTTCTACAAGTTTTTTAAACCACCTTTTTCTTTCCCACATCTCTTTTTCTCCCTTATTTTCTTTCCCTTCCACTGTTGTTTCCAAGGAACAGATCCCATTCTAAATGGATAAGTTAGCACTAAATTCCTCTGGGGTGCTGAAAGGACTCTTTGTTCTGGTCTCCTCCTCTAATTACACCAAAATGAAACTTGAAACTGACCTCTAATGGGAGAGAAAAGGAGAATTTGTAGTACAACCTTTGCTTTAATAATAGTAACAACAAACTTTTGCACAGGGTAGCCTGAAACACTTCTAGTATATGAACCATCTATTTATTTATTATATCGCTACTAGCATTCAGTTTCATAGAACAGATTGTAAGGAACTTTGCACTAATACAATTGTTTGAGCATCTTTTGTGGGGTTAGGAATGGGAGACTTAGTTTTGGGAAATGGCTGTTTTCTTTCTTTTTCCTTTCTCAGCCATCATGAATAACTGGAGCTAATAGGATAATGCCTCTTAATGGTTGTTCAAAAATATGTATTTTCTTTACAGCCTTTACCCCACTCTATTCTACTCTACTGTTCCAAACAAATCTTTAGAAGAGTTTAAGCATAAGTGCCACAGTCAATGGCAGCCATACTGAGTGGTTGATAAGTGGTGCCTACTTTGCAGTCTGCATTCGGACCTTAACTTCTCATTTGTAGCGTGTTCAGAGAACGCCTCCTATGACATCTTACTCCTTTTTTAAACTTTCAGCCTGATAAAACCAGGCTGTAATATTCACCCTAGACTATGCCTCTCTTTAATTGCAAGTGGGAGAATTGTGACCTTCTTTATAAAACATAATTTTCTCTGAATATAGAGAAGTACCTAAGGAGGGAGAAGATTTTTATCTTACCAGCTTCTATGATGTGCTAATTTTGTGACTGCAATTGGGATGCGCTCTGTCTTGTAGTCCATTTTCTGCAGCTTATCATAGAAGAAGCCAGGAACCGTTCTATTATTTACTTCTTATATGAACTAGGCTAATCATGGCTTTAATTTATTCTTATCTTCTTATCTTTTTATCTCTTACACACTATAGGCAGCAGCTTACAAGACTTCTGCAATTATGCTACCACCTTTGTCCATTTGTTTTAATTCTCATTTTTTTATGTTCACTACAACTCTGGCACATCTTATTTTAGCTTTCTACAACCTGTTCTTAGAATGGCAGTCAAATCAGCTTAAGCAAAGTCTATGGTGGCTGAATATTAATGCAATTGCTGTCTTAATATTTAGGAAAATACCAGGTTAAGAAAAGCTTTTCTAGTTAAGTAACATATATGGCATTCACTAAAGGATTGTATATGTTCATCGTTTGATTCTCTATGGAGTTCTTTTCTTACTTTCCCTCTTTCTCCTACTATATATCTCCATAATATCTTCCAGTATCTGTATTACAAAAACAGGAAGCTCATTTTATTTTCTTTAGCAGGCATATTGTTCAAGGAGATTCTGAATCATTCAAAAGTGTTATATTATTTTTAAAAACTGCAGCTGAACAGAGCTTGAAACTGAATTGATTCATTGCTTGCTCCTGGCCAATCACAATGTTTTTCTCTTTTTTACCCCTGGTTTCAGAAGTGATGGCTGTGTAACCTATACTCACATTCTGGTATAGATTGTAAGGGACAAGATATTATGTCTGGTAAGTCCATTAAAAACTAGCTGCTTTAATAAAGGAAGGGATTGCTCTTGCCTTCATTTATGTCTACTTCCAAGGTGCTTTTCCACCTTTGGAGAAACTTTAAAAGGGAAAAATAGGTTGCTGGTAAGTCTAGTTGTGTGGTTATAAGAGGAAATAGAGGCCTTAACAGCACTACAGTATTAGGACATAGAGGTAATTGTGTTACACCATCATTGAAGTTACTAGTCTTGGTACATTGGCTTAAAAAGAAAAGTTGGCAACAAGGATGCACCACGGTCCTGTATAATTACCACAGAGAGAAATCCTGAAAATAGGACTTCTGTTTCTCAAGGAAAGGATGTGGGATATCTTATATTAGCAAACTGAAATAGCTTTTGTGGCCCATGTTGGCTAAAGTTTATGTGGGACTTGCCAAATAAGTAGAAGTCCTCTAAAGTCTAATTTATAATACCTATATTAATAATTTTGTAAGGGTAAATCAGTGTGTACATATTGAAATCATTTTCTCTGTAAATGGTTGGATTTCATTTCACCCTTAAAGGGATGTTTAAAGGAAAAAATAAAACAAATTACACAATGAAAGGGAACCTGGGATGTGTGCTTGTTTTTATTTTGAACTGGAACAGGAAGACGCTCAAGGAAGAGGGTAAGACAGCCTGTTTCTTTCAACTCTGAATAAACACGCATACATATATGGAAAAGTATGCAGTGTGAAAATATTTGTGTTCTTTTTAATGGGGTGTAGAGTATGTAACCACTTTTTCTCACAGTTGTGACAGCTTGATTTGGCCATCTACTGTAGTTGTTTAAACAAACTGCATGACAATGTAAGAATATGAATTAACTTTGTCCTCACTGGATTCTGAAAAAGGCTTCAGTTAGCATTAAGTTTATAATCCAGACACAGAAGAATGCAGAAATATTATATTAAATATTATATTATAATTAAATTGCTTAATATTGCTATTAATTCATAATTATCAAAATAATTTAGAAAGGATATGAGCTGGATATTGATGTAAATTGATAAAGTGTTCTTTTTCCATTACAAATAAAGTTAAGGACAGAGTGGAAAAAGGCACTGGGAGGTCATTTTACACTAAATTTTCTGCTTCAAAGGTGGGAAGAAGCATTGCTCCTTTACTTAGAGTGTTCCATTGAAACATTCCATATCAATTGTTTTCCAAGAAATAAAACCTGGACCATCTCTGTGTTCCATGTCCTACTCTAAGGAACAATGGGACTGTAAAAATAAGCTTGTTTCTACTTTATTTTTCACCTAGGAACTATTGCCTGCTTTATGTAAAAAATGCCCAAGGGAATTATTTTTCAAAACATAAGTTTGTGGAAACATTTTTTAAAATGCCTGTAAGATTGTTTAAGTACATTTTCCCACCTTGCCCACAGGAAAAGCTATAGAAGCCTAGCAAGGAATATATCACAATTCATTCAACTGAGCCCTGAACATGAAGAGGAGCAAAAAATAAAAACTTCTCTGTTTATTGGTTTGAGATTTGTCTAACATACCAAAAAGTTGGTGGCTGGGTCCTAACAGCAGTATCTACTTTGATCGTATTTATGTAAATGCTATTTTTCCCTTGCTCCATTTCCTCACCTATTTTTGTTCAAGCAGTAGGGATAGAATCACGCTGCAGTGTCCTTGTAAAAACAAAGAGACTCTTAGAATACTTGAAACAATACTGTTCAAAATGGCTGTTTGATTCAAGTTTGGAACAAGCTAGTGAATTTTATTCAAAGATAAGGACAAAGCTGTTTGAACATGATTCCGTTCCAACCTCAACATGCTCATAATATCTGTTTTAAGCCTGAAATCTTTTATGCATCCATTGTGAAATATATATTGAATGTATGTATTAAAATGGAATTCTACATAATTTAGCTGGGCATAATTTAGGTGGACAGTTATTCATTAGAAGCGTAAGCAATATAAATTATGGATCCACTTCATATATTTTGTTTGCAATTTGAGATTACCAGTGACAGTTGGCATTATTTATAAACATCTCTCCATCCCTTCAGTCATCAAAGCAGTTAATATAGAGTGTGGCTTTCTATTTTATAAAGTGAAGATAAACAAACACACCCATAATGAGTCCTTCTGATATGTATAATGATCTCAGACTGTACAGAAAATTAAATTTGTCAACAAAGATCAGCTTTATCATTCACTCACTTGCACTCACACTATCAAGTTTTGCATCATTTAAAATAGCAATAATTGATTTAACAACATTAAAGATTTGTGTCTCACTGATTAAATAAAATGTATAAAACACCTTCAAAATTAACCAATTTCAAGTCTTAAATTAATGAAGAATAAACAAACAAAGTAAGTAAGTTTTGGTCCAGATTCCATATTATAAGATGCTCAGGACTTGTCATAAGGAAAAAAAAGTCATGTTCTTTCAACTCACTATCTGAACTAGTTAGCAATTTCTCATTTAAAACAAATAACTAGCCAAATGATATCTGTGAAACTTGGACCCAGAGGAGAGTCCCTACCTGGGGCTGTATTCTGGTCTCAATGTCCAGCTTGGTGTGATCTGCTCCCAGTTTTGTCCAGTGGTTGAGCAAGATGTATAGTTGCAGCTGGCCCCTGAGTTTCTGAAAGATTGAGGATAAAGCATGGTGGCAGTATCAACCAACATCAAGAGAAGGAGTTCACTGGTGGTCTTTGTGACGAAAGCTCATCCATTGCCTGGTTGACCTAGTGCAGCTATCTAGAAGTTGGAAGAAGAATGGTGAGGCAAGTTATGAGATAGCATGATTGAGAAATGGCTTGGGATTTGAGCCATCTATTCCCCCCCCCAACATACCATAGGTAGAAGTCAGAAGAGGGAACAGAGCCCTGCATTATAAGATTGTGTGTTTTGCCCTCCACCTCTGGTGAGAATGGGTTGTATTTTTTAGAGTATGCAGAGGGATTAGTTCACATGTGCTATGTGCCTCATCTGATGCTACCTACCAACTTAAAGGAAGGTGGTTTAAGACTGAAGTATGAATGGGACCTTTGATGGCTGGGGAAAAGGAGTAGGTGGTGAGAGATTGGTCAAAGGTCAGATTTGGGGGAGAATATTGTGATGATGACAGGCAATGGAAGCAGTGGTGAAATGCAGCCTGGTCACACTGGTTCAGCTGATCCGGTAGTGGTGATGATGTTTGGCCCCACTCATCTGCCCCTGATGACGTTTGGGCACTCCCACTTGCCCCTGCTCTTTCCTGTCCTATACCCCCTTCATTTTTTTTCTTTTTTATTCACCTGAATTGAGCAGAACAGCTGCTCTGCGTGCTTCTGGAGCCTTCCCAATCACCGAGGCTGCCTCTGGTAAGCAAGAAACAAGCAGTTTAGAAGCCGTGTGGCTGCACGGTTGGTGCACAAAGCATGCACGCACCAAACGGTAGCAAAACTGGTTGGATTCCATCACTGAATGGAAGATATGATAGAAGTCAGGATGGGATGCATACAAGGAGTATGGGAGCAATGTCTTGTATCAATCTCATATTCCAATCCTCTGCCTCCATCTTCAGTTACAGGTTACTGAACCTTACATAAGCAAGGTGTTTTGAATGTCAGGTTGGCCTCTAATAATGCTCCTTATCAGATCTGGAATCAGGAGATCAGGAGCCCTGGTGGCACAGTGATTAGAATGCAGCATTGCAAGCTAACTCTGCCCCATAGCCAGGAATTTGATCCAGACCGGCTCAAGGCTGACTCAGCCTTCCATCCTTCTGAGTTTGGTAAAATAAAGACCTAGACCAGGGGTGGGCAACCTTGGCTCTTTCATGACTCATG
>JANHFJ010010225.1:149857-160305 GCA_032468195.1 Cerberus rynchops
GGATTGGATGGTGGAGAAGATGGACCTGAAGGAGTTTGACTTTGATGTCCTGTTAGGTATTGATCTGGAAGCCACCGTCTCCCCAGATGAGCTCATGGCCACGTTGGAAGACACGTGTGACCTGCTTGACCCACCCATTGAAGAAATTTCCAGCAAAGAAAATTTATTAATGCCAGAACCAATTAACCAATCCCCCAGGTCGCCTGAAGCAGACCAGGTGGCCCCATTGACTACATTGTTGCCATTTCCAGTACCTCAAGGGCCACTGATTTCTACTGTTGACCATTCATTCAGTTTAGAGCTAGGTAGTGAAATAGACATTCTTGAAGGAGACAAGAAAACAGAAACCCCCGCTACTTTAGTGTGTCCCAAGAGTGAAAAAGATGAAGCACATTCTGACAATGATAGTGGAATATGTATGAGCCCAGAGTCTTACCTAGAGTCACCTCAACAAAGTCCTGCCACTTCTACTAGTTCCCTCAGTGAATCCCTCAGTGATAACCAATCAGTTACAATCCAGCTTGATGTTTCTGTGAGGCCCAAGCCTTATGATCGCCCTCCAGGTATAACATTAAAGATTAAAGAAGAAAAGAGAGTAGATAAGAAACTGAAGAAGATGGAGCAGAATAAGACCGCTGCCACACGATATAGACAGAAGAAAAGGGCAGAGCAAGAAGCTTTATCAGGAGAGTGTAGAGAACTGGAGCAAAAAAATGAAGCCCTGACAGCGAAAGTTGATTCCCTGAGCAAAGAAATTAAATATTTAAAAGATCTGATTGAAGAAGTCCGCAAAGCTAAGAGCAAAAAGGTTAAATCCCCAGAATAGTAGTGTAGGAGTTACATGCATGTACATAGCTTACTGCAAACTATGTTTTAATGCTTAATAAATTATTTTCTAATTTGGATGTGTATATTGTTCAGTGAAGTTTTGTTTGAAACTTATTTGGCTCCCTCAGTTAACCCAATTGCTACATTAAAAATGAACAGCAAAAAGCAATTAGTTTAACCTATCATAAGAACTTTTTAAATTCCATTCCGTGTCTTACAATTTTGGAACAACACAGTTCATATTTGTCAAAATATTTTACCTTTTTTCTCAATCTTAAAACCATTCTACTCAATTCTAATTGAATCTCTGCCATCATACTTTTTATTAACTTTGGACTTGGTTGATCAGCCAGTCTACCAAATGGTTAGCTTTCTCATCAACACTATCTCTTTAAATGGATCTTACATTAATGCTTTCAATTTATGTATCTACCCAGCTCTCATCTTAACCGCTTCAAAATTTCCAAGACAATAGGGATGTCCATTTTTTGTTCATAAACCATAGTAAGGTTCTTATGTGCGCCTATGACCAACAGTACTGTTTCTTCAGAAATATGCCCGGGTCTTATTTTCTTAAGACCCCTGAAAAACTGGGCAGGGCTTTTTTTGAGTGTCTTAATTCCCCCCCCCCCCCTTCACCTGTCCACTGGGCTGCTGCTTTTTCAGCCAAAAAGAGCAAGTGACGTGGCCAGGTAAGGTGTGGGCTGCTCTTTTTGGTTCAGATCGTCCTTTCCTGAAGGCATCTGAAATCAAAACGGGCCGGGGTAATGTGCATGTGTCATCTGTGGCTTCTTGCTGCCACCTGCATGCATCGCCCCACAGCTCATTGGCTGCAGAGAGACTTTCTGGAAAGCATCTGAAGGCAAAATGGAGGCTGGGGCGATTTGTGCAAGTGGTGGCAAGTGCCCGCAGAAGGTGAGGCAGGTGTTGGGTGTGCAAAGCCTGATAAGTAGGGTAGCTACACCACCCCCATTCCCACCTAACTTAAATTTTTACCTGAGTGCCCCAGGGTGGTCTTCATTAGGGCTAATTTTATACATGGGGCTACATTTCATCACATGCGCTGAAAAACATGATAGGACTTCTTTTCTAGGTGGAGTTTCACCTGTATTTGGCTTGTGACATGTTCATTGGGTAGCATAATTTGAGTCAAGTGTGCCCAACAGCTATGTTCCATGTAACAATTCATACTGTAGCATCCATAATATTAGCACGATCCTGTTAATGACTAATTTTCAAGAGGTGCAATTTTTACATTATAGTGAGTTTTTGTAAAAAAAACACTCAGGTGTTGGGAGAATCTCAGCAGCCATCTCAGTAATGGAACCATCTAAGCATGTCTCCAATCTTATGCTACTAAGAGCTCAGGCCATCCAGGTCTTTCAAAATATCAATGAAATCATTAATACCCAAAAAGGAATTGCCTCTTAAATCTAACAAAAAACTATAACTCTTACTGTTACTGAATATTTAGTATTGCCCAAGACATTCTTACCCAAAACATAGTTTTGGATATGATAGAACACCTGAAACAAGCATTTTCTTGATGCAATTTTTGATAACAACCCTTAAATGTTTAATTTGATGAGATGGGTGGCTATATACATTTTATAAGTAAAAAATATATGCCAGGAGAAAACCCACCCAGAATTTTTGTTTCAGGCTTTGGCTGCAATAATCTGATCACAATGATATATACAGGACAATTGTTCTAAGTATGTACTTAGCCCCATTTTTCCCAGAGCAATTCCACCACAAAGTACACTGCCCATTGACCTTTCAGCATCTGTCCCATCTTTGTTGCTGTCACTGAAAAGATTAGCCCAAATATCTTAATGGTAATCTTGGCAATATAGAACAAACCTAGAGTGTATTTGCTACCCATTCAGCTTCTGCTTTTAAAATACGTGCTTTACTTCACACCTTGGTTTCTGCTAAAGTACAAGTTTGTAAGCTTTAAATGTCTAAACTATAAGGAATAAACTTCCAGTGTGGCATATTCTACTTGTTCCCTACCTCATCTCAACCATGATCGCTGTTACTTTTTTTCTGCACTCCCTCAAAACTAATTTTTCATGCTACACTGTAAAAGCAAAATCTCCTTTTTTCTGCAAATGGATCAAAATATAAAAAATGCAGATTAACAGGACCAGCTTTATATGCTCAGGGTGCCTAGAACATTTTGTACAACCTTATCCAATATTCTAACATCAAAGTCAGACATTGTTTGATTTAAAGCACAGGCTGAACTTATCAGTTATTTTGATCCACAAGCAAATGTAAAATGCCATTCTTTCTAACCATAGTAAATGTTAATAAGTTTATGAGCAATATAAATTGACTACCATTTAAGTAATTGTTTTGTATTTCTTAAATTAGAATGTATAAATGATTGGTACCAATAATTCTGAAATTGTTTAAGTCTTTCAAACAATTCAGAGACTATTCATACTATAGCTGTCTTGTTAACAAATAGCTTCATTACATTGTAATTACTAAATGCTAAAGCTAATTGGAGATAACAGCTAATTGTGTAATTAAATAAAAAGCTATAAAAATAAAAACCTAACTGTAGATAACATTTGTCAAATATTAACATTTCCAGATAAAGTTCTGTTCCTTTACAGTATATTAGGCAGCAACTGTTTTTCAGATGTTTGAGGCTGGGGCTATTCTCTCTACCATGTGTATGGAAATTACTTAACTTAAATTACTCATAACAAATGTGGCAAAATACTATTTTTTTCTGGTTCAAGGTAGATATTTTTCTCTAGCAAAGGTTCAAAAGATAATCTTAAGAGAGTCACATGTCCAAACTCAGCATCAAAGATCTGGATTCTCCACTTTGGGCATAAACTGTCGTTCCATATGAAGTGCAACAACTGAGCAGATCATATGTAGAAATACTGTAGTCTTATAATAGACGTACTTCCCAACCACAATAATACTGGCAAGTATTTTCTCACTGATGCTGATATTTTTTAGCAATGATAGGCAAGTTATTTTTGTCAGATTGTTCCAGCTCTTCCAAAATACTCTTTCTCAAATCTCTGGAAGTCTTCTTCAGTGAAGACAGTTCCTTCTGGCTTGTTCTTCTTCACTTTTTCTACAGGATGATCTTTAGCTTTTCTCCCTCTATTTTGGGTTAAAATCTACAGAAATAATGCAAAGGAAAATAGTACCTCAATATCTTTTAATATATGTAAATATAATCATTAATCAGTACTATGATAAACCTTCCAAGTTTAACCAAACTTAATAGAGTATTTGATTAAACTGATGACAGAAAGGTTTTTGTATGCAGTCCTAAACACCACTCAAGGATTGAATTTATTGGAGTATTTCAAAATGGTTTTTTATCTGGATTCACAGATGTATTCTCCAAATTTGATGCATGATCCTGAGAGAACTTCAGTTTAAGGTATTCCCAACAGATGCTATTATGTATGCCTATACGGGCTGTGAATTACAATTTATGTTTTGAATCCAGGTCAATGCACAGTGCTAATTTTAAATAATTCAATTTGAAAACTCAAGATCTAAAATATTTGGCAAGGATATTAGAAAAAATTAGAAATAGACATGAGAAACATGTTTATACTGAGAAACAAGCTCCCTTCTCAAAAAGCTATCAATTGTGTATAAACCATTTTCTTTTATTTCTAATAGTATCTCTTCTCCCCAAATAAATAAGCAACAAGTAAAGAAGCTGACCTTTTCAGTAATTGTACTGTCTGCCACAAAGTGAGTACCCATCATATACTGCATGTTCTTCTTAAAATGGTCAGCTGCTTGATGTTTCTGATATTCCTCTGGAAAAAATAATACAATAATGGTAAAGTATGCAGATAAAGTTCAGGGGGAAATAAACTAATATTTGTCTTTAGGGAGTTAGCATTGCAATTATAAGCCTGATTGCCTCAGGTTTTAATTTGATTTTGTGCTGCCACTATTTTGGGGAGGTCAAATTGCATCAAGGTATATGTGAATTTAAAAAAAGCTTTTTTTCCCTAAGGGAGTTTGTTCACATGACAAAATCAGTGGAAGGTTTTATACCTATCTCCTTTTTGAGATAACAGAAAATTTGACCATAGAATAGTCATCAATGCATTTTATTATTGTCTTCAGTTATTGGGAAAACCTGTGTATGGCATAAGATTTCAAGGAGTTTTGTATGCAATAGTCTGCAACTTGGTTGTCTGAAGTAAGCTCAAATATAAATAACAAAATATAGTTCTGAGGAACACGAGAGCTATAATCAAAAACATGACTTCCAAGTTGTGGGTAACTACTCCAAAACATGCTTTCAGCTTATGTGGAATGTAGGCCAAACTTCGTGGGTTTTCATGTTGCATTAAATGAATAAAGAATGCACTTCGGTGCATGGTCAAACCTACTGTGGTACATTTGTGGGAGAGAAGGGAAAGAGCTGGAAATAACTGAATCAGCAAATGTAGTGATAGGATATGAAGCATGAGAATATCAGTAGCAGCTCACGGAATAGCAGAAAGAGAAGGAACTGGAAGTTCAGAGGGCAGGAAATTTGCTACTATATCCCACACTTGGTCACTGGAACTGTTGAAAGGAAGATGCAAAGATTGGGCATGGCAGATGAATAGAAATATATCACACTGAAGGGAGAAGAAATGGAAACATCGTCACTGTCCCTGCCACTTCCTCATTCTCTTTTCCTTTACACCATGTTCAATTACTCCTCTTGCCTGGAATATATCTATTTTGTTTTGTGACTGGACCAAAACATAAAACATACAAGTTTCAGCTTGGGCACAGACCACACCACCTTAATTCTGAGTACATAAACTTTATAAAAAGATAGGATGAAAATATCATCACCATCAAGGTATGACATACAAGGGGCTCTGCCTTTAGAACACATTTTTTTTCAACACAATACATGATTTTATTTATTTTTAATCATTTGGGAGGAATCATATATTGCCAAATTTTTTGCATGTATATTGTTTGAAATTATAAATTATCTTGAATGGGATATGAAAGGTACATAAAAGGAAAAACATAGTAGCACTAATAGGAAAAAATTAAAAGAATGTTATAACCTACAACTCTCATGCATGTCACTTATATCTCTCCATGTGCATAAGATTGTAGACAAAGATTTTAAACTGATATCAGTTGAGTAAAGGATGTTTCTGTTTTGCTTAAATATAGACCTGAAATTGCCATGTAATTTCCAAGCAATATTATGCATTTATTGTTTAACTGCAAAATGCAAGCACAGCTCAAAAGTTTGCACTAGTTAGGCCAACCAACCTATGATACGGAATAGCAATAGCAATTAAATTTATATACCGTTCCATAGTACTTCACAGTCCTCTCTATGCGTTTTACAAAGTCAGCATATTGCCCCCCAACAATCTGGCCCCTCATTTTACCGACCTCGGAAGGATGGAAGGCTGAATCAACCAATAAATTCGAAGACGGTCGTCCATCTGGTCATCATTCTCCATCTTCCCCCTACTCACCTAATGCAGATTTGACAATTCTCCCTTTGATTGTGGCTTTATCTCTTTTGGACCTTGAACTCTTGTTTTTCTTCTTTTTCAACAGATTATGGGGTCGGGCGGCGGTTCTTGATCTTTGAGAGGAGGAGTCGGACACTGTTTATCAGACAGAGAAACAAGAGGATTATTTAGCCTAAATAATTCTCCTCTTTTTTCCTTTGGCCACCCTTGCAGCCCTCGGTTACCTCCCGCCGTCTCCAATAGTTCCAGTCCCTTTCTTAGCAGGGAAGCGGACATTTTCCCTTCTCTCCAGACACGTGAATTATCTTGAACTTCCTTTTTGTTTCAGCTCTATGGTCTTTTCATGATTATGCTACTTCCGAGTCCAGGATTTTTGCCTCCCTTCCTTTGACCTACTTTGCTTTACATTGCTTTTTAAACTCGCCACACTTCCGGTGCCTTTAATGCCGTGTGGGCGATTTAGCGTAATCCGTTAGCACGAGACCGGTTTGGAAAAAAAGAAGAAGAAAATGATGTATTTGTAAGAAGGCAAAGGAAGGAGGAATTGTATCTCATTTCGGAAGCTAACAATGTGTCCTGATCTTTCATTCGGATCTACAAATTTTGTTGCTATGTAATCACTTCGGTTCTAAGTAACATATGACAACTACTAGCACTCAGTAATAACTTTTATAAAGTATAAAATAGCCTACTAAATATTTAATAGGTTATTAAAATGTATCGCTTTAAACATATGCACTCTGAAAGCAAAAATATCAGGAGACCAGGACCTGTACGTATGTTTAATAACGTATTAAATATTTAGTTGGCTATATAAGTAGGAAGTATAATATGAACGAACAGTGTCAGAAACATATGTTGTAGAATTAAACGGGATTTACTAGAGTCAACTAGAAATTCAGCTGTATTGAACATAAATGATTTTGTTCTGAATAGATATGAATTCTGGGGTAATTTTTAAAAATCCATTAACATGAAGGACTGTTAAAGATGAGTTTTGCCATTCATTAAAGGTATTCCTGAAATGAAGTTTTATGGATTTGTTTAAGATAAGAAATGGGATATAAAGATCATTTCATTTTAAGAGATGAAATGTGAATTCTTTGAGAAAGTTACTAAAATTGTTGCTTGCTGTGATGAAGAGGAAAAATTTATATTTATTATTTTTCTTTTCTACACCTATTTTATTCTTTTAGGTTGTATTCATTTTTATTGGTGTAATCTTTAATAAAAATACTAAAAAAATGGAGTATAAAAGCAATTTGGTGCCGATTCTCATTCCACCCTATTATATTTCACATTACAGACTGGGTCCTTTTTTCTTGTAGACTTCAATAATCCTCATTACTGTCACTCTTGATTCCTCATACAGCATGAAATTAATCAAGATATAAGAACATAGAAACCTCTACGTTCATGGTATATATTTATTTATTTGGAATTTATATAGCTGACCAACTTGAATAATTGCAATTCTGGATAGTATACAATCAATAACAATGAAATAAACAGCAAAGAAAATTGGTAAGAAACCTGGAACACCAAATTTACCTTATATCCTCCAGGGGAGAATGCTAATCAGTTTGGCTTCAGTGCCCAAGAAAAGACACATTTTTATTGTTTTTCTGAAAGCCAGCATATATTAATTAAAGGAGAGGCTGTTCTAAAGGCCAGACAGTGTCTAGTGGTTAAGGAATCTAGGTAGAAAACGAGGCTATGAGTTCAAGTCCTGCCTTCGCTGTGAAAGCCAGCTAAGTGGCCCGTCACCATCAGCCCAGACCACTTCTCAGGGTTGTTGTGGGGAAAATAGGAGGAAGATGTGTTGTATATGTTTGTCACCTTGAATAATTTGTTAAAACAAAGGCAGATGCAAATGAAAGAGACATACCTCCTGGATCTTGCCAAATGAAGGGAAGGGACCTCTGCAACATTGCTATACTACTAGAATGAGCAGAGAGGCTCCCACAAATAACACAGTTTCTGTGATGTGTACTTTATAAGTGATAAACAGCACCATGAATTGCACCTGGAAAGCCTATTGGGAATAAATGCCGATTGCAGAGTAGTGGTATACAATTTACAACTTATTGGGCCATGCATTCTAGATAGTTAACAGCTTCTGGCTTATCTTCACCCTCATTTCAGTGTGTCACAGTAATCCAATTGGGAAGTGATTAAGATGTGATGGCAGGCACACCTCCCAGTCCAGGAGCAGATGCAGCTGGTACAAAAGATGTGCAAAGACCTTCCTGGCCATAGCTGCCACCTGCTTTTTGAGCAGGAACTGCGATCCTCAAATTGCACATTAGATCTCCCCACCCAGGGCAAAGATGGAAAGTCTGCAGTCTTAAACTTGGAAATGAGTTATTATTTAGATATATACTGTAAGAGCTGCCAACTCCATATTAATTCTAATGAAGTCAAAATATTCTTTTCAAACATATAGATGAGAAGCAGATTTAAATTATTGCTTCAACAGAAAAGTTTTAAAATTAGTTTCAATTTTTAATCTTTATTTAATCTATTTAATTTAGATTTATTTAATCTATAAAAGAACATATTACATATTGAAACAGTAATTTACTGTAGAGGACAGGTAATGAATATAGCAAATTTTAATGCAAGTTAAATTCATACAAGTTACAGAAGGTTTTCATAGACAGTTAAAGCCAATCACCCTCATTATTTCAGTCTCTACTTCTCAGGCCATTTGGCACACTTGACATGAAATTTGCACTAAATTGATAACTTCAATAGCCCTTGTCTTTATAATAGGAATGCTGGCATGATTGAGATATTTTTCCATTACATTTTCTATTCTTAAAGGAATCAAATTTACCTCAGCCTTGCCAACAGCAGACAGATCCATTTGTGCCAGCTCTTTTATTGACCAATGACTTTAAATTAACTTGTTATAGTAGGTGTTACATTTTTAGATATCATGTAATTTTATCTGAATCAGCAATTTTTTAATAACATTCTTGAAATTAAATTCAGTACTTGGAATTACTGGCAAGTTCAGTACTCATTTAATTAAAAATCTTCATCTTATGTGAAAAGATTCTTGAGTTTGCATTAGACCCTTTTAGGGGCTTTCCTTCTGGCATTGTTTTCCTCTATTTCATGAGGTAGAACAAAAATTTGGCAGCATTGTGGTACTTCATTGCTAAATCCTATTCTGCTTCAGCTATGGGGCCAGTGATTGGTGCTGCCCTCAGAGACTACATATGAGACAACTGAGGGATCAAGACTGAGGAATTGCCCCAATTACCAGCTGTTCCCCATAAGAGAAGGGACATATCCTGGGGAGATGGGGTTTGATGCGCTATTGCTTTATGAGGTAGCACCCCTCTCAATTCCCGTCTTTTCTTACCAGACTCTGACCCCTATCAGTGTTCAGGGAGAGGTGACTGTTAATTGCTACAGGTAGTCCTCAACTTATGACCACAATTGAGATCAGAATTTTGGTTGCAGCAATTGTTAAATAAGTCATCACATGATCAGACCTGGTTATTTGCTTTCCACATCTTCCATCCTATTTCATCCTCATATGACTGCAAGGTATGGAAAACTTGCCTGTTTTCCTCAAGCATTTGGGCCAGGTGGGTAAATGAGTTGTTATTATTGATGGAGAGTGGGGTTATTGTTAATCCTTGGGCATTAAGGGTTATGTGTGGTGGGCTTTTGTATTTCAATCTTGCAAGCCCCCCCAGAGTGACTTGTTAGCTGGGCATCTATATAAATCAAATCAAATTGGCATTGGCAGTCTTCCTGTAAATTGATATTCACAAATTAACTCTTGACTGACAGGTTGGTAGGATGGAACAGGGTCCAGTGTGGATTGGGAAGTGGGAAACCCACAAGCCCTGATGTCAAAGAGCCCATTCACAGTCAGATCTTTGATCCCAAAATCCATTAGGCAGTGTTGCAGACAAGTCATAAAAAAATCCAGCTATTTGTCTTCCCATCCTAACATGGCTGGGGAAAAAAATTCCCCTTCTGCTTAATTACCACCCTAAGTCCAGACTGCCAAGAAAAGATAACATACCAGACCCCCATCATCAACAATAGCCCAGTGGAGAGAGTGGACTGCTTCAAATACCTAGGCATCCACAT